>JAKRBP010000839.1:584526-598482 GCA_022398575.1 Heliothis subflexa | reverse complement strand
TATTGCTGTTGGTGTACCAAATAAATAAATAAATAAATTCATCATTTTGTGGTGGCGTTGCTCGTATTCTACTGCGAGCCGAACTGCCAAAACAAACGAGGAAATAGTAAATCTTATCTTATGAGCATTTAAAGTCATCAGACATTTGAGGAATTATTCATAACATAAGTAGAATAGCAAGCCAGTCGCCAGTTGCTACGGCCTCGACCGCAGCTACGGCTACAACTGGTTCCATGAATGAAATCTGAAAGAGTTTATAGCAACATATTGTATAGCTACGTATAGGTACGTATAGGTAAGTATGTACTAAAATTCGTCTTCCAGTTTTTGGATGGTGTCAAACGTGTCAAAATAAACAATGATTTATTACTACTAAGTGACGTCCTCAATTCATACGGTTGTAGGTCATGGACCATCAACCTCAAAACCTTATAAGGAAATGCAGATCAGGTTAGCCGAAATTTACATTGCAAAGCGAATCCGTTTCCGAATTTGTTTAACAAATAAAATTTATTCGCGCTAGTCGCGCGAATCATCTGCATAATTATACAAAATTCGTAGAATTTATTGGTAAAAAAAACGAGGATAGTCAATTAAATTCCGATTGCAATAACGGCCGAAAAAAACATGCGCAAGCTTATCTTAGAATGGAATCTGAGACGGGGCTTATTACACTTGAAACCTGCTCCTTGAATCTCATATTGCATTATGATTCATGTCAGAGATTCAGCGAGTCATGCAGCAAATGTCGAATCCCTTGTATTGTTTGTATTGTCTTATCCGAGTCGGTGTGATGTCATAGTTCATAGGAACGCCCTCAGCCGTCAGTTTCGCAATCCAATGGATGTTTCCATGGACACGCTTCAGTGTTGGGTGCGTCGCACTCAGCGGGCTGCGTCTATTGTGCTATTTACAAAATGGTCAAGTCGTAATGTAAGGTGTTATTGGTTGTGCAAGCAGTGCATGAGGTTTTGAGGTATAGAGGGGGGAGTCGTAACAGGTGTTTGAGGCCGGCGCACGCGCATGGGAGCGACGAAGGTCACCACCGCTTGTGGCGTTCTCTAATGTCGCAAGTTGATTACCGTAACTCCATCATTCCACAGTAAAGTCGTATTTTTAAGTTTGTGCTTTACTATTTGTGACAATGTTCTCACTTGAGGACAGACCATAACTATTAACATGTGTCTCCTACATTGTTTTAAATAATTAACAATATCAAACATCAATAATTTTTGTATCACACAACAAATATTTGTCATAATAGTAATACACAATAGAAAAACAAATCCTAAAATCGATCACTCACCTCTTTGAGACCATCAAGACGTCCGAGAGACTTGGATTGTCGCAGTGGCAAGAAGGCCTTCAGCGCGTCCATGCGCGAGGAGCGCTCCGGCTCGGCATTGACAGTAGCGGTGAGGTCTGCGCACGAGAGGCGCGCCTTCCTGCGCTTGTCCAACAGCTGCTTGGCAGTGCGCGAGCGTCGCTGCACAGGCGCCGCATCTTCCTCCGGCTCGCTGCATACCTCCCGAGCAGCATGCACCGTGTGCCTGCGCCGCGACACCGGCGGCGACGTCAACCGCGACACCAACGATTCAAACATGGCGCTGAATGTTATCCACTGTGGTGCTGTGACGACCAGTCACGATCGCTCACTCCACTCTCATGTAAACCCATATTGTGCTGCTCGATTTATCCCGTCTGATGGAACGCCTACAATCAAACATTACTTCTGTGACGACTGTACTTCAGCCGCGGCGGGGGCGACTTTCCATGGCCTCTCAAACAACAGGTGGAGTGACAAACATGTGAACACAGCACGCATGCGCTCAGGTGTGGGCAATTTGGATCGTTGACCGATCTGCGTCGGTATTGTCACTCGACTGAACGATAGTGACTCTCGAAATAGCTTTGTTTGTGATTCATTCACACAGTGTGCGTACCGTGACGGACGGAAATGGCAAAACGCGTCCACATTTGCATTCAACTATTATTGCCCGAAAGCAAAACGAGCGGATCATCATAATAATCATATGAAGTTGTAGTACTACAGAAGTTGAAAGAATAAGTGACGAAAGAAGTTCAGCTGAGTGTTATATTCACACGTTTATGAATACTACTATTAAGTTCGTTAACCCAGTTACCGAGTTGATATTGTAATTAAATGAAGCTGAGACTTTATCACACGATGCGGAGTGTTGGAAACACTTGAAAGTGTGCCACTGTCCAAAACATTGTGGTGGCAGGTTGCCATCGTCGCGCATAAAAACAGACAAGGCCAAAACTGAAAGCGAAAATAGAAACAAAACCGAGGAAGACTCTTACATGTTTAAAAGTTCATTCTTACAATTACTGTGTTCCGGTCTACTTTTGCATTATAATAAAAACTAAATCTATTGGTGATGTGATTAACTATGATAAGACAAGGCTTGTTAAAAAGAAATTGCAAATTGTTGCTTAAATTAAATTACATTGAAAATGTAGCTATCGGTTGCAAATTACTTCTCCAGACTAAACAGTAACATGAAGCTACAATAGAATCACGTTACACACTAATAATAAATATTTAAATGAAAATAATTATGTTGAAACTTGAAACATGTGTAAGTGATAACGATGTATTAGCTAGAAAAGATATTCAAGTTTGTCAGTTCGTATACATCCACTATTGCCAGGTAACGCAAATGAGATTACCAGCATGCCATATTCTACGAAGGGCTTAAAGTGTTGTGACTTATGAACAAGCAATTGCGAAAACACGCGTGACTTCAGTCAACCAAGTCGTAAACGAAATACCTATGCTTGTATTTTCACTTTTACACCTGTGTCAAGACGATTGTTTACTTCTTTTTATGACGATTGTGAATGCGCTGCCTATACAAGGCAACGAAGTAGGCCACCTGGTACTAAGTGTGTTAGGTAAGTCTACGTTTCAAGATCACAATACGTCAACATCTTGCTCAAATTGTAGCTGCTTGAACACGGTGCTGGGCCGCGGCGCTTGAGGGCTGCTAGTCGCGGTCGGTACTCAGTAGCTATCGTTTGTGGAGCATGGCTCAGCTAATAAAACGGTTAGTCCTAAGTCGGCGACGTCGACGCAAACCGGTACGCGGACCGGTCCTGCACACCCACCCTCCCGCGCACATCACCACATCCCCGCGCACTTCTAAAATACACGCATACACGTCACCTTATCAAGAGAGCCACTGCGGCTAAGCTTCTTGTCAATCCGCTCTCCTATTTCACGGGTTGATGGAACCGAGGATACCTCGTATCCAATTCGTCTTTGGAAACTAACTCTTAGTAAGCTGGCAATTTGATCTGAACACTGACTTGGTTAACCACAGTTTATGTTGGACGTAAACTATCAGGTTGTACAAAATAAGTGTCGTTTTCTTCTAGACGTGCATACGTGATGGTAGCCAAAACTATTGAAGATGATTTGCTATTATGATGATGCAACCGTTGCACAAAATAATATATTGGAATTCGTAGCCAAAAAAACCGTGAAGAAATCTAATGTACCGTGAAAACAATTGGCGAAAGTCTGGCATAAAGACAAGTTAGCCAATAGTCGAGCGCAGTGACAAAGGCGTAGATTAGAAAGTGTGTTGTGTTGTGTATCAGAAAGCCCGTGATACCGCGCGCACACGCTCTGATTGGCGCCCTATCTACAAATCTGTCGCGTAGCCAGCGCACGACCATGATCATTATGTACATGCACCCACCTAAATAATAATTATCCGAAACGGACCCTTTTTTTTCCTCATTGCCAGACAGAAAGAACAAATTGTTCAAAATTTTATACATATTCATTTTATAAAATTTTGTATTGAGCTCAGCGCAATCCAGTAACAAATAAAAACTGGTATCCCGAATTGGGCCCTCTTGATCTGTGCATGATCGATGATGCATTCAGAATAATAAATGTCTTCCCATTCCGTGGGTTTTTTATTTCTTTACATCATGTCAAGCCTTGTCAGTATTTTGACGGTCGAAGAATGGCCCCGACCAAATGCCTTATAGGGGTGAGTTCATTGGCCGCCGGCATGTTTCAGTGGAGGTTATATAACCGTGCTCCAATTTCAGGTGTAGGTTGAGGAAACGTTACAAAGTTTAGGGGGTCAGGCGGTGACCTTGAGTAGGAAGTGGGTCGTTCGTGAGATGGGCTATCGGGTGGCAGACGTCACGCTCAGCCCACCACGGTGCCCGTCTCGTTGACCCCGCACGACGCCTCTATTGCTTGCCACTTGAAAAATTACTTTAATTGTAGGAACACCATGTCTGTTATTTGAGTATTGAATAATTTTGGAAAATATGTATGTCTCTTAACGTGTAGGTATCAAGTACAGCATGTTTAAAGTTTTTTCTTAAATACGGCTTACTGCTACTGGTTTAAATTTTATTTTATTTTTTAGCAAATTTGTGCCACTTAAAAGTAAACGAGTAACCGCGGAACACGGAGTCGTTTACTCTAATGACGAGACGTGAGTGAAAGCCAAAACCTTCAAGTTTGTTTGAACTTACTTTATATTAAAATATTCAAAATGAAAACCTGAAGATTAACACCTACATCAAGCGTTCCATGATTTTCCACTATGCCACAGATTTAGGATTATGATCAATTTTATTAATATCTCTGTGACGTAAAATTTAAGCTACCGCTGCAAAGTATGCTTTAATTTATCTTCTAGTTGGACCATTTTCCGTACTTGTTCTACGCATTAGCATTCGTCAGAGAGTTGTTTGTGGTTTCTTGTCTCTTAAAGGGAATATTTATTTTTTGGAGCACTTGAGTTATGTAAACAGTTTGTTCGTTTACGGAGTGTCAAACGGTGATGGGAGTGTGGTCGAGTTACCGCACCACAGACTCAAGATGTTATGAAGGGCGCGGGCCCGTTACTTGGTACTCGTATACATTAGCTGCAGCGTGACAGAGTTATTTAAATGTTTCTAACTGTTGCCACGTCGATGGGAGCGCTATAACCCGGTCGCTGCCTCTGATACGCCCATCTACATTGTCTATAGTTAATTTCTTTGCTTTTCCATCGAACCAATATACAAATTATTAACGCTCTACACGCAATAGTATTGCTGCCTTAAGCTGAATCTGTTTCACATACATTGCATCTAAGGCCATGATATTCATATGTTATGTAGTTAGTGTAGCAATGTGTTAGCAATTTGAAAGATTGATGCCATCTTCTATGTTTAGCTGAAATTGCATTTCTTCATGTCAGTATAGTCTTCGCCTTTTCATTATATTTACATCATTTTCAGCATCATATTTACCTACTTTAGCACAGCTTAGACACTGTGTATAATTATCTTGGTTTTATTAACTTCTAATTATAAATCCAAGACCACTAGTAGCGACCCCCGTTTTAGCCTGATTAGGCATTGGGTCAAGGAGTTATTATGCATCAATAGCTAAATTATACTCCTCGTTACAAGCTGACTTGCTTTCTCTAGGTCACTTGTTTTCCAAGCTTGTCTATTTGTAACGGGAGGACAACATCTTCTGTAGGTCAAACAAACTTTGCTATGTGCTCATTAGATTAGATTGTTAAGGAGAACTCCATTTAAGGGCACAGCATTCCATTATACGAGCACTTTACATAAATGTCTGGCGTTAATCTCGGACTTACTAATCCTTTGTTACTTAAGTCCACTTTGTTCTATTGAACCTACTAAATGTTATAAAACATGTTACAAACAAATGTCTCCCGTATTTATAACCAGATGGCCGTTAATTATCTTGTCTTTCTTTCTAAAATAGTAAAATTTTATGACCCCTTTCGGAGAGCAATAAAAATTCTTTCTATCCGCCTTTAACTACGTTCTAATGCAGTCCAACTTTGTCATTAGATGTTTATCCGTACGGAGTCACAAAAACACTATAAACAATGTGTTTGTGACCTTTTTCTTGGTTAATTTCGATATCTTTACACATTCCATGTATAGTTGTGCCTATTCACAGTCACTGGGTACCACGTACATGAGCGCAGTTAGTTATGAAACCAGCGTATGTCGCAAACGATAAAATCAGGCTAACAATATTTATTCTCCGATAAATAGCGAGAGACGCGTGAAATTTGATAATTACTGAGGCCAATTTATATCTTATCTTGCATCATTAACTCCGCCCACTTACGAACGTAAATAAACGTGCAAGGTTTAAGCTATTTTTCAAATTTTTAAACGGTGTTTTTTTCTCTTAAATCTTCAAACAAATATTGGTGACTCCCAATAGTAGAATACTGGGAAGTGAAAGTTTTAAAACATTACTAATGTATATAATTTACCGTAATACATCGAAGTTGGAAACGAAATTGATAAAAACTGTTTCACTCTGTCACCAAGTAAAACGTGGAATCTTCCTTCTAAAAACGATCGATTACTTCTGAGTGCTCTTCCATAAAAAGTGGCATCAAAAGAGGCGTCAAAACGATGACTTGCCAGGTGAAGGTGTTCGCTCATTACCAACGATTTAAAGCGTGAATCTGACAAAATGAAAATAACGTAATTTGAACAATTGCTTTACCCGGCAAAGTAACTATCGATAATCTTAACTCTGAACAACATCTGAAATTAAAAAGAGTAACCCAGAAAGTTTGCAAAAGCTGTTAGAATTTTCAATAAATATATCAACAGGTGAATAACGACCTCGTGTCTATGTAACCTTACGTCAATAATAATGACGAAGTTCGTAATATACATTTGGCAGCGCAATTAACTAGACTGACCTCTGGTTTAATTAGAGAAATCACTGAGTCAATGACAAACAAACTATCAAAAGATCAATCTTATTCAGTGGCACCGAACATCAGGTTAGCAAAAACTGCGTTGGACTCATTATTTGAAAAGAATTATTTGTTTTATAAATACCGAGACTTTTTATATAAGTTTAACGTTACTTAACTGCCCTTCAGCTTTGTTAAGTACTCACTTTATTGACAAAAGGCTTGAGTAGAGAAAGTTTCGCAAAGTCAAACAACTTACAAATTCATTATGATGTGATTTTAATTGGTTGATTGTATTCAAATGACGGCTTTGATGTAACGTCGTGTCATATTCATTACATACGGCCTGTATATCTGTTGCTATCTATAGTTTTATTTATATAAGTATGATGCTTATGTAGGTATGTTTAATTTATGTCAATGTTGCATTAATAGATCTAGTAGGTATAGCAACTTCCTTGAATGTTTCCTTGATTTGGATGTGTTATTACAAACTCGATAAACACGTATCGGAAATCTAATTTAAGGCCAAAACAACCTTAATCTGATTTTGTATGCGATGTTATAGATGAACAAGAAATCCTATTTAATCTAGGAATGGGTGACAGTGTTCACGCGTGAGTAAACATGGCCAGTCTCGATAGCCAAGGCATCCACTCACGTGCAGTTGTGAAGCCCTACTTCACTAACCCTATTTGCTAGACCAGGTACCACGACCTATATCCATTCATACTGCTTTTGAAATTACCCTTTGGGATAACAGTGAAGCCTATAAAATGCTTTGAAAATTGTTCCGGTTGCATAAAAAAGAAATAGATTGTACTTTATATCACATTAAACTTAACAAATCATAGAATAATGATACAAATTATGCAAATATAACGAAACACGACACCTCTTACAAAAGTAAAACTGTGAATATCGAAAGCTTAGCAAGAATACTTGCACGCAACAAATTCTGAATACATATTACGTATGCAAAGATAGAAACACTAAGTACATTTTAATGATGACATTTGCAGCGACAAAATTTGAGTAGATGGATATAATACAAAAGGTATAGAATTGAAACGGAGAGTCATGTGTTGCGGCAGTAACGAGGTTATAATCAGAATTCTTCCGGATCCGGCGGTTTGTCCGGGAATAGAAAGCGTTAGTCGCCAAACAAGCCCTGCGGGCCGACGCGGATGTTTACGCTAGGGATAGAAATCAGGCAGCAACTGGTTACCAACAAGAAGCGATTAACACTAACGACGATGCAGATGATGATGCCCATGTGAGTGCACGAGAGGAAGTCCAAATTATAGTAAAGCAAGAGACAAGCAATGCAAGGGACACATTAACCTAACCGGGCGGCGCCGCGGCGTTCAAACTACATGTAGTGACATGTTCCGAAGTGTCAACATTCAGGTTGATATAATAACATGTTTTATATTTGAATTTTAGCTGTCTGTTAATATTGTTTAAATGAGACAATGGCTTTACCTTTCAGCTTGTATTGCAAGTTATAAATAATGAGCAATAAACATAAGTGCCATTAGAGAATGATTAATTAGAGAGTTGCTTCCGAATCTAACCATTAATATGTTTAATAGAGACAACAAATTGATGAGAAAGTAAAGGTTATAACATTTCTTCTTAATGGTTTTCAATGAATAATTTGAATCACATTATGACCAACTGAGATTCAGATTCATAATTGTCAAATCAATTAAGCAATGATATCACAATAAACGATTACAATGCAATCGTTAGAGTGCTACATTGAATTCAAATCAACATGATTATCGCATTGTATTATGTTTTGGATAAACAAATTAGCTATGCGATTCAAAGATAAACTTCACACTTCTAGGAAATCAGATAAACTTTAGGCAGGATTCTTAAATTGGTCCTGAAGAAACAAAAAAAACACGGAAAATGGTATGTCGTGATTCCGAATGGAACGAGCACACAGGTGGTTCTAGAACGATGCTCATATTGAAGATTATTAAAGAGATATTGTTAATACTAAGCAACCTTTTACCTTTATATTATTACCGGTTTTAGACATGACTGAGTCTTCGCGTTGTTGAATATTTCCGTTGGAGAACGTTTTTATTCTGATGATTGGCGCGCTTAAACCTGTCTGAAGGAGATTACTAATAATATTAAGGCCCTGTTGCCGATGATGTTATTGGTATTGTATTTAGGGAGTAAGTTCTATTGGACAATATAAGTGATATTTATATAATCGCAGAAGTTCGTTATTATAATATAGTTAAGTAAGTTCGTTATAATATATATATAATTAGGGGACATAAATAAGGAATAGGCCACAAAAATCACATCATCGATGATGAACAATCTACGTATGCAGGTTTTGTTTTACAGAAAAAGGTAATTAAAGCTTTGACTATAATGAAATCAGATATGATTAAAGAAACATTAGCTATACAAGAACACCTTAACTAGAGGTATACAGACAGCTATCAAATTCAGATTTGGCAATGACAAAATTATGTCACGTATATTAATTACCTGCTATAATATATCGGCGAGATTATACAATGCATTATAAGAATGATGTATGCAACTATTGTGTTGTGATATTTTCATCAAAGCTATTTCACCATCTACATTAGCACTAATGTGCCCACATCACTGGTTCTGTTGTGTTCGCATGCCCAGGTAACAAACAACCATCAATTTATAATTACTACTCAATTGTCAATCGTTCGAAGTATTTATAAAAACATAAGCGACGAAGATGAATCAAAAAACAATTGTAAGTTAACGGAATACTCATGCCGTAGTATCGAGGCCATGGAATCGTCACCCGCCAGATATACACAAATAACACTGTCACATAAGATATTTATTTACCGTAAATCATAAGACATCACAAAATCCGGTGGATGGGATCGAAGCACTTCATCAAGGGCTACTTTCCATGTAGGTAGACGGAACAGTCACTCACACACGTCCGCGGCTTCCAGCTCACGGCGAGCGTTGCACGCGATCCAAAAGAAAAAATAACACGGTTCCTCCACAGAGTCAATGCCGAACTTATAATACGAGTTCACTGATGAGATCTCACACAACACAATAAACCAGTCAATATTGGAAAGGATCACTCGAAAGTTGAGCTGCCAGCTATTTTCGACGGAGAAGTTTGTTGACAGATAGCTTGTGCAGACAGACGAGACGTTCTCGCCGCGCTCGCGCATACTCCGGTGTGAAGTCGGCCGCGGGCAGCGCACGCTCGGGCCGCTTCGGCCGGCCTCGGCGTCACTCGGCTGGAATGCGAGGCACGCGGGCCCAGAGGCTACGGCTTCGGCTGGTCCGTTGAGATCTACGCAACGCCTGCTTCGCTTCGCATACACAAAATATAATTAAATTGCAACAGCCGATCGCCATCTCAACGCTATAATGTACACTTGCCTAAGATCAGGTTCTGTCCAAAGTCGGCATTAAGTCAACGGGAAAGTACAGTTAGGTGCAGGCGCGGGAATGCGTGAGCGAGGTCACGGAACTAGTTGTAAATGACAAGCCTTGAAGAAGAATTGCTCGGATTATAACCCAGTTAGTAAAAAAATAATTAGGGCTTCATTCCTCCGAGACAAGCACCGCCACAACGAACGGCATTCCGAAAGTGTCTTACCAAACAAGGCAAACAGCCAAGTAACTAGCAAAAGTAAGGACTAAGCCTATTGTGACCGGGTGACTCAAGCCAGTGTCTCAAAATTCGATAGAATTTTGCCAAACAATAAGTAAATCGCTTTTTTGAATCAAACCTAAGCCGTTGTGCTACCTGCTGAATGCGGATTCGCAAGTTTTGCGGGTCATTGACGCATCAACCGCCTACGCTACGAGTACTGGTCAAAAAATGGCCTCCAACAAAGTATCACTACATAAATTTGCCTCGGAACGACGGCCGAAGCATATTCGGTACAACATTTAAGGGCAGGTCATAGATCAACAAACAACAAAGATCATTAAGACCTCAATTTTGTACAAACAGAACCCAAAAATGTTTGTGGGCACGTGTGTCGGTCGTCCTTCATTGGGTGTGTATTCAAATTGTTTGATTTACTTTGAAGAACCCGCTGTATGCACAAAAACATGTGCTTGTTTGAAGGCAAGTTTTTTTTCTGCCATATCTTTTTCTCCAACACTTCATAAATCTTTCTCAGTGAACACATGTGGCAAGCTTCAGATTTAGATAGTTTTTGCATAGATAAGAATTATTATATACGTTATTTCAGCCACTGGTATGGGAATCAAAAGAGCCGCATTTAGTCGAGGCTCGCGTGCATTTACCTCGGCAATAGAATTGAATGGGCACAATAGAACGGATGTTGGACATAACACGACCGGAATATGTGCGTTTCCGCTGTGTAGTTTACTTGAATAACGTAACTCGTAGTAAATAACATCTCACCGACGAAAACCAGCACAAAGGTCAAAGCTACATAATACATACATCTTTTCTTGTTTTGTGTCGTGTTCATTTGGTAGAATTTAGTTCAGTCTGTAACGTAAAAGCAGCATTTTATAAGGCGTGACTCATTGGCGCTCAACCTGTTTCGAGACCTCTGAGCTTAGAGAAACGTTTATAGATAAAAACCGATTGTTTTTCTATATTTTTTATGGCGTATTAGGTCTTTACGATCTACGTATCTTGAGGACCTCATGTATTTTTTTCCTTTTTACCATTTATGTATTTCCAAAACTCTCGATTATACCACCCGTGATAAAGTTTAGTTTGATATATGTTAAAATTATTCAAACCACTTAAAATAATATTCAGATTAATATGGAAGCGCTAAGAAAACAAACAATAAGATACAATAAGTAATGGTCCAGCGTTAGTCAGATCATCTGAGGACTGAGTCAGATATGAGTCACGGCGTCTCAAAGAAAGCCTCGGTGTGCTTGATAGTGCGAGGCAGGCGCACGCGCAGCAAATGTACGAAGAATCCTATTGTAAGGGCCGCAGAATTTATTGCCTTATCTAAGACATTGATACTACTGGGCACAGCCGGGAGAGAATTGAGATAAAATGCTGTTCATTGTTTCGGAATTTCTGCTAAAGAATTTATAACTAAAGAATAGGTTTCTCTTACATAATGGATCGTAAAACATAGAAAGGTAACCTTCCTCACTGAAACGTAATATTACAAATATGATGTAGGTGTGAAAACTGTAAGTATTTGTGAAAAATCGCGTGTGTTGGTACAAAAAGCAGTTAGAAACGTCGGCGACGGTGGCGGCGCGGGCGCCGTTCAGTGAAATCGCGCGTGTAGAAAGCAGAACTGGGAGGGGCGGCTGTCGGTAGTCGCACACGCACCACTGCTAATATACAGCCAATTGATACTTTATGAATTTCTTACCACCACGATACAGATGGGACAGAAAACGTTTTTGTAATTTCTGCCTGTCTCATTGCTCTTAGCATGAGCTGTTTCTAGATTTCCAATTCAAATCTCAACCGTTTTTTTAGAATAATTCTTATAAAATATACATTTATGCGCTCGGATTCTTTGTCTCGCCGATCTATCAATATCTTTGCATATTGATTTCAATAACACATACCATAACAGCTTTATCCAGAAATAGAGTGTTTTCGTCCAAGATGCTTTTAAGTCGTGACATGGCACACGATGAGGTGCCACTGAGGCGTAAGACATCAGTTGTAAATATACCGCGTCACCAACTTAAAGTTCATCAATCAACAAATGTACTGTGGTACCGTTAGATGTTTCGCCATTACCAGGGCCGAGGATAGAGGAACTGGCTCCATTAACGAATTAAGCATCCGACCGCTGACAACATCAATTATGTAATAAACCATCGGGTTGTGTTTTACGTTAATTATCTTTTTTACCGTTAATGTTTACTTCTTTTATATACCTTTTAGGGTCGCTTCACATAAAGCCTGATTGTGAAACCTTTCCTTGTGATGAAGACACCGATATACCGGTACTCCGGCATTGTTCGTTTGTATTCGTGCAGTAGCCGAACTTGCTAAAATCTACTGTACAGTCGAAACACGTTTTATTACTGTAACCAATTGGTGAGTATGTCGTCCCTAAAAGTATATTTTATGTTCATATGCTGTTTTTTATGCTGCGTTTATCCTTAACTCCAAACCAAGCAAGTTAGAACCACTTTGCCTCAAGGATTATATTATTTTTATGTATTTTCATCGAACGACCATAATTTCGTAATAAATTCTATTAAAATGAAGTCAGAAAATATTCGTACGTATACTTATGAATTTAATTAACATCTTTTGACACCTCCACTAAATGCAAGTTTATGGTATGGAGTATTTTATACACGCTAAATGGCATTCCATTTTAATCTTAATTTATAGAGTTTATTTTATTGAATTCAAACCTTCGTCGTTTGCATGGATGATGTGGCAATAGATTCTCTATAACTTCGAAGGCAGAATTTAATTATGAAATAAGATAAATCAATAATTCGTTTGATGAAATTACAAACTAGTTAGTTAAAAGTTGATTTTTCTATTTCATCTTTCAATTGATCTAACTAAGCAGCATCGTTTATTGAAAATTGATAGTAAATAAAGTAAAAAAGTTGTGAAAATGGTTCTTGCCAAAACAAACTGGGCACATTCTATTACAAAAACATACGACACCTTATGATCTTATTCATATAAAGCCAAATACTATAAAACATAATGTTGCTATTCAGTGTCAGCTAAAGGATTCCTGCCTGGCAGGTTTATAGCTTTTTCGTGTCACAATAAAAATTCAAATTGAATTCTACGAGACACTTTTCAAATGCAGATTTGCAGCTTTTTGCAATTTTAGAACCTTATTCGCACTCTAATAAGGTTCACAATGGATAATCATGTCGCGTCTGCATGTTATGAAGAGTCCCTTAAATAAACCACATAAATAGGATTTGGAACAACAAGAATTGGCGCCTTTGACAGTATGCATTTTATTGCGCTAGGTTGGGACGAAGCTTTTTATGATACCACTCCGAAGCCAGTCTGACGAATGCAAAAGATAAACTAGATAAAAATAAATCTCTAAACAGAAAAGGTTTTGTATTTTACGAGTTTTTTAAATTCCATGATAATTTTTAAATTGTAAAATTGAAAAAAATGGGTTTCTTTTTGTAAAGATACGTTGATGTAGCCGACCAGAACTTGAAGTATTTTATGTTTGGTTTACGTAACTACATAAGGGTCAAC
>JAKRBP010000830.1:15776-28348 GCA_022398575.1 Heliothis subflexa | reverse complement strand
GCGAGTCCGACTCGCACTTGGCCGGTTTTTTTACAATTAATTAGAAAGTGGGATCATGATTTTATCATGTTTATTTTCTAAATGGAAATTTTCTGAGGATCTATATATGGCGTTGAAAGGATTATTTATTTTGGAAGCCCCTTATGTTCCCACGCCACCCACGGTAACTCTTTCGAATAATCCCGTGACTTCAGCCTTTTTGCTGATCTAAGAATCACGCAGCTAAGTTGAATAGACATAGTTTTGAAATAGATACCATAGCAAAACTTGTAGTAATAGGTATACCACGAGTATACCTACAGTGCTTATAGTATTACCATCTCCTCTCGTATTTATAACAATACAGAAAAAAATTCTAACAAGTCCAATTACAGAAGTCTTTGTTTATCACGAGCTTTGAAACGGCCGTACCGGATTATGAACGGCTTACTACTCGTTAAATTCAATGGCCTTTGATGTTCGTTTATTAGAAAAAAAGAGGCGAAAATATTCACATTTCACAAGTTTGTTTTTCTTAAAATGCAATATTATCTACGGAAGGAGAGAGCTTTAAGAATGAAGTAGGGAGTTGTGTAAACTTTTCTTTTGTAGCATACGTAGGTATTTTTACAAAGGAAAATACACAGGGATATTAATTAGAATATTCATTCTTTATATTAAAAGCCTTAACAGTATTACCAGTAACCACGACGTATTTGCTAAATTCTTGACTTACAAGTTTCAATATCTCGAATCATTGATGATGGGTGAGGGATAGTTTGAAAGAGTTAACACATCTCCGGTATTAAGAACACTAGAAGGAACAAAGATGGGATTGAATCAGTAAAAGTGTTATACTCCCTACCACTGCACTCATAGCGGGAGAAGTCACCTAATTGCCGTCTCAAAAAAAAATGACTAAAGAAGCGTTCTCACAACTCTTGACATCTATAATTATAATTGCGTACAAAGACATGTAAGTAACGACATACATAATATGATATAATGAATGCGGCTTATTCAATTCGCTGAAAGTAACGCAAGTCACTTAAGACGCGGAAAATGACGGCTAAGTGGCTCTAATGTGCCAAGCGACTTATTAACTGCGGCGGTTTGCGTTAATTTTCAATTTACGCTCATGTCGACTAGACGTGTTCTTAAGTATGGGATGAAATACTATTAAGGATATTATAGTGTGAAGCTACTAATGGTCCCTCTTTCTATAAAATGTAATAGGAGCTAGAAGGATAGTGCAAATATGTTAAAAAAATATTAGAGAATTTGAGAAGCACTCTGATTTTGTTAACTGTCTTGCAAAGAAAGAACACGGTTTTTAAAGTTCATTTCATATAGCACACTATGTGACTGGACAATTTTGTAACCATGCGTTGGACGACATCATGGCAAAATTTTGCAAAGTCGTTATGCTTGCTTTGAGCGAATTTAAGGGATAAAGGGATACATGCAGAGGGTAAAGACAATAGAAGGAATAATCTGTCTACATCGCTGTTCCCATTTTGCGATATAGGTCTCAAGGAAAATACATCAAGTCAGCACTTAATGAAGTCAAGTTTCCTTAAAAGAATCTTCTTCATTATGAAAACTGTTGGACATCAAATTGTTGTGTGTCTAACTGCGCAATGAACATGTGGGCAAAAAACTGGCTATAATGAAAGCGGGTTTTTGCAGAACAAGATATTTTTTTAAGATCTAGGATACTTATATCCTACATCTTATCCCTGTATCTTATCTATAGCCGATAATTTAGCTACATAACAGTTTCTTACTGACTTTACAGTGACCATTGAAAATTTGATCAGCTTAGCATTTCTTCATCTCCCTTGCCTTCGCATCTGATGTCATCTTACAAGTTATAATTTTTGCAATAACAGTATGATCGCAAAAATTATAACTTTTCACACAATCCATCCATCGTTTTTTAGTTCATCCTATTTTTCTGTATCCATTCACATACACCGTGGCACGTGCGCCAAAACCACTAAAAACAAAATTACTTCAAAAAATACTTGAAAAATCTTGGAGATCAATGCATCAACGTCATGCAGGCTGTTTATTACGGCCTAACAAAGGCGGGGCAGTATTAATCTTCTATTGAGACAACCTGCGACTCGGCCGGCACCCCATAGAGTTTGCATCCAGATTTCCTTTACGACCCCCTATTCTTTATACGATTGTTTCCTTTGGGGTGATGTACGGGTAAATTGGTTTGACAACTTATACGCATTTGTTGGTAAGAGACGAGACGGTGTCTAAGTGTAGTTTTTTTTATATGTCCCTGCTGATAAAGACATTACCAATAACTATGACTTCTGAACACTAGTTTCAAGATAATTTACCAAGTATTGAAATACATATTTTTATTTGGGTGCACAAAGTAGAACCAATGGTGGGATCTACTTTGCGCACTTGTAAAACGGCAGGCAGAACCTAGTCACATATGTGTAGGAAAAGGAAGAAAACGAAATAAAAAATAAGTTCATGAATCGCCTTTGTATATAGTGTCAAGTTTTATTACCTCTCTGTCTGTATGTCACAACAATGTAAGGATTCAGCCCTCAACGGTCCCTCCGAAAGTGCATTTTTATAAGTGATTCTCTTTATTACGAAGCACGGACACAAAAACGTTAGAAAAATCTATATCCACTGAAAAGTGGTGGTTTACGAGCCGAGTTTATGACGTCATAAAATGGGTATTATTACGTTAATGGCATTGATAGGCAAAGCTGAGAGCTGAGACTAGGTTTAATCGATTTACATGTAAAAGACGTTATAGAGAAATAAAAGCTTTTATAAGAATCAAAGTTTGCGATTAACATCATAGGAGCTTAACATACTCAACTTACTATACCAGTTTTTCTTCCATAAAAAGAGTGGTAAAGACAAGAGAATTTATTTTGACCATTCGCCCGTTGTCATAACTCATGTATCCTGTAACTGATGAGGGTAAAATATTCTGAATTAATATTAAACGTTTACTTGTAAGGTAATAAATTACGAATAAATAAGACAATAACCATACTTGTTCCAAAAAAGTTATTGGCTATGTTACTCCTACGATATTAGATTTTTAAGCCCTGCACACAGAAACACAGAACAAAATTCACGACAACATACATTCGAGAACCAACCTCCTTTTACGACACATACAAGGATACGCGCACGGCTTTGCTTCACTCAATCCTCATATTTACTTAACAGCTTTTTTATACGGTACCACGGGTCTGACGCGTGGCGGCTCTCGTTATGGTAAGCGTGGCCTTGAGAAAGGCTTATGATATGTCATTAGACTGTTTGCAAAGCGTGTGGAAGGGATCAAAATAATTTGATGGTTTTGATTCTTCCATTTTATTTTCCGATTTAATAGGTTCCAGGAATGTGTGAACTTTTGAGAAGATGAGCTTATAATACTGACAATACGCGGTAAAAGTATACCTTGGCTCAATAAAAATGGTTATTAAATGTTGAGCTGTCTTTGTTCTATTCTCATCTACTAAAATATTAAGATAATTATTGAAAAGTATACTACTCATGCTTACTGTGTGATACTGACAGTGTTTTGTTTTGCCACGGATGATCAACCACCAATCGCTTTTGAATCTTGATTTACGAAAGCAAAAATTGCACATATCACACATCATCGCAAACCAAACCAACTTCCTCTCTTTCTTTTATATACAGTATAAACGAGATGGAAGATAGATAATGAGATATTAGAATGAGAATAACCGCTAAATAATTTTCCTCTGCTCTTGGCACTGGTGTAATTAATTAAATTTACTTGCAACAAACAATGTGACTGAAATTGCAAAGCTCATAAAGGTGGTACTTGAATGTTATGTGATGTTTGAACTTGGTTTGTTGTTTCATAATGACTTGTGAACAAAGCTTATTATTGCGGTTTTAATTTACGTACATTTTGTTCATCATCATCAGCCTCTAAATTTTTACTTGACTGCCAGGACGGGGCTATGTTTTTAATCCACCTCTGTAGTTGCCCGGATAGCTGGGTTGAGGAGGTCAGTTAGGCAGTCGTTCCATATTAAACACTGATACTCAGCTAAAATTTGGTTAGACTCGACCTACCCCAACATAGTTGGGAAAAGACTAGGCAAATGATGGCGATACCTTGATCAAAATGCTAAACTATTGCTTTTAAATAAATATAAATTCTATAATAAAGAGTCTTGATTTTTTAGTTGGTTTACTTAAGAGACGGCATTTAAGATTCTGAAGCAAAATAAAGTGAAAGATGTCTGAGCACCAAAAATTTTAGAGACCGAGAGAGCCGAATCGAAGAGAAAAGAAAGCTCCATTTACCATCAAAACATCAGAACTATATCAATAACGTGGGACACACAAACTTACACATTAGTTAGAAGTTCGGATGCAACGTATTTCTGTAGGAACGCCAACTAATTCCGAGCTCGTCAATCAATTAGGGAACAGTTTTTGTTCAGCACAAGGTGTGGGAAGATAGAGAGTAAAATAAATTCGGCAGATGGGACAGACTTTTGATAATAGGTTTTAGCGCTCCCACACACTGCAGACTAAAATTTTCCAAATATTTATTTTAAATCGATATTCCATCCTAGGTTTTTACTCGGTTAGATACCCGTTAAATACCTGATCGTTGTAATTTGTGCCATTTACTTCTATACTGATTACTGAGCCCGATCAAACTGTCAGCCATCTAAAAGTCTGTAGCGTGCTACTACTGTGCGATTTCTGTTATAACAAGGGACATAATTTCCTGATGACGGTTTTAGATTTTTTATTACAAGTTGTAAGTCATGTTATAGCATGTGTTTCAATCATTGTCACTATTGTACACTGATTGAAACGGACTTATAAAAAGTTGTATTTTCTAACCTGATTTTATGCATGCGTGAACTGAACATGTTAGGCAATGTAAGTATGGAAGTTTTAATACTATAATGCTTCCTATAGTTTGGATTGTTTTTTTAAATTATCTTTCCACTAATATTGAAATGAATAAAATTTTACACAAATATAATAATAACGAGCGTCGCATCTGCATCTATGATTGTTTATTCTATGTTATGTATTAACAAGTTCTTCGAGTTTCTTCGCGCACCCCTCATATTTGCTCTGCCTAATTTCTTCGGGTATAGGAAAAATATTATTTTGTAACTCCGCTTAGACTCCAGAAATAGGATGTGTTAGCGTAGGTACCTACATCATAATATGTAGCTATTGGAAGAAAAGTTTAGGCTTAGAATACTCATTTATTTATTGTTTCTTATAATTAAAAATATATTTTTTTTAATAAAAATGCTATCAGAAGACACATACATTATAAGTATAGTTAAAATCTGTTCAAAACTAATTTCACTAAAGAAAACTGTACATCCCTTTAATCCCCAAGATTAAAAATAAGAATTCTAAATAGACGTCACAAGTCACAAATCAACGTCACCCACACACGGCGGAACTTATAATTGGGAAGGCAATCAACAAGACAAACGCTGATTAATTAAACATTGTCGCAAATTAAACATCCTACGAAGAATAAAGTGGGGTCCCCGATGCGGGTGATAGTAGCTGTATGACTGAAACGCTTTGTCAAAGTTTCCTGGGGTCACTGATAATATTCGGAGGGTAATTACCCATGAGAGGAGATAGGAGACATTTTTGACGGCATGTGTTTTGACGCAGGATGTTTTAAGGGCAACTATGTGGATAAGAGCTTTGATAGTGATGAAGGGAAGATTAAGAGTGAATTAAAAACAAATGCAGTTTTAGCTCCGGGATATAATTTGAAAAAACGACGCAAAGGTTAGAAGAACACTTTGAGCAAATGACAATCAAATTAAGTCTGTTTAAAATAAAGACAGCTGAGGTGCTAACAAGAACAGAAAGGATCTAACAGGAGTGAACCAAGAGACAGCATGATAAATCCCGTACGATACAAACCCCATAGCAAACACAGAAGTTTCCCAAAGACAAAAGGCATCACATATTTCAAAAATCTCTTCACCAACTAAACTAACATTCCCATACTATGGAAAGCAGGGGTCGCAACGTCGACACATAATTTTTCAATTTGCCCAGTTAAAACGTTTTGGAGATTGATTAATAAATCTCCCCGCGTTGGGGGTGGATTATCGAGTTAGGGCACCCTCAGCCGCCCTTCCGAGAATCGTGCATGATCTCAGATGTTTATCGCGTTATATGTATAGCTATAAATACTAAGCTGACGAGACAAATTGAGAAAGCCACGGGGTGTAAGATTTTTCATTGGTTGTTACGACGCTGTGATTGTAGTAGCAGATTTGGGCAAGGTGCTTCTGTTTGGGGCTCTATGTCCTGTTAGTTTCGATAGGTGTTTTATGTTATTTATTTTGCAGTGCTTTACATAGTTTTCTTTAATTATAGCTATCCATGCTCATACGTAGGTACACGGCGTAAATTTATATATCAGTAAACGTAATTACTGCCTAGTATACGTTTAAGTTTAACCGGCCAGTCACTACTGTATAACTGCTTCCTTAAACAAGATGATGAAAGCAGGTGATGGATGATGCTATCACAAAGAACTCCCAAACAAACTCAACCCCCTATTCCATCAGATTCATGCAACCACCTCTCTTACATGCCTCATCGTCACCATAGCAATGGGCTATCAAACAAGTGTCCAGTATGTAGTTAACAGCCATGACCAATAGGTGCATGTACTAATACCAACAAACCTCCGGGGTCCCGAATTACATCCCTACTCGTTACCTAGCAAATAAATTCCGGCTCTTTGAACACCCTACTACGGAACCACCGACTTCCACTTAGTGTTTTAAAGGGATTTGCATGAGATGCCCATAAATAAAATTTTAGTACATAAGTATTCCTTTTTGAGGGTAATTGTGTGTAGTGGCGGTTAAACGAAGCTGTTTGATGGATGGTGGTAAAAATTATTATCTTTTTTTTTCTGAACAAGCTGCAAGTATGAAGTGAGAATACATGAATGTATAGGTACCTACAGAAGTTTGTGATAAAAAGCCACGATAGCCTTTAGAAAAAAAAAATTGGGCATGTTACAGCATAACATAAACATCTGGTAGAATAATTTCCTGCAATTACCTACTATTTGCAAAGTAAGGGCTTGCGAAACATTCTGTATTCACTCCCAAAACTAAACTCATTAGTCTGCATATTAACAGAACCTGATGCAAAACTGAACAAACATTTGTTAGGTACCGAAAACTATACGTGCATCCAGTAACACAAACCCTTAATTGCTCAGCAAAAAGCTATTTCTATAACCCATTAAAACATAGAACCAAAAATACTCAGTAAACACTACGATAAAACAAAAAACGATCAACACGATAATCCCTATCCACTCAACGAAATAACAACTGTCGGAGCTCAACAACTATTTGACAATACGTAACATCAACCCCCCACTTATCGAATATTTTCATTGAACACGCCACCTGGGTCGAATTTACACTAAACCTTAGTAGTTCCCTAGTGTGGATTTAGCTGCAAGCATGCTTGTGGACACTGCACTTGTCCGGACGCCCCACGGCTTGGACAATATCGGACACCGGACATTTGAAGGATCATATCGATATCAGATAACAATGGGACAGATGGCCGTTAAGAATATAATAGTATTTTTGTTTGCTTTACAGTTTATGGCTGTAGTAAATGTGGTGGAAATTAAAGTGTTTGTTTACTTTTTTGGGGTTAAATTGTTGATATTATGTTGTTTATACTTCTAGAGGGTTATGTAAAAAATATGCATTCATGATATTACATCAATATATTTTTTATTAAATATCATATTTAAGCCATCACGGATATCTAATTTCAGTGGCCAATCAAACCCACCAACTTCATAATGCTCTCATACCTACTTGACATTTAGACTTCCATCAAACAAAAAAAAACATAACATTCACGCCAGTCCTATAGCTTCTTCTTCTATCTTTATTTGATATCATAACCCTCTTTTTCGACTCGCCGTAGTCGGGTAAAAATAAAAGGACTTAATATTAAGTCGATTAAAAATGAAAAAGCAAGTCCCACTTCATTCAACAGCCTTATCAATGGACACATAAAAATAAATATTATAAAGAAGTCGAACACATACTCCGACGACAGAAACACCTGAGGTGTCGCTCATCCCGACTGACCATCCCTCGGATCAATGGAATATTAATTGCTTTTAAAGAGGCCCGGGATTATGCGAATAATTGGACCCGGTGACGGCCGCCATCGTTTATTCATTGCTTTAGCAATAACATTATGTAATTGAACTGCAAATGTGTTGTGGTTATTCTATTGTTGTTTAGTTTTGTTTTGTTTTGCTGTGTTCGAAATTTGAATTGAATTTTGTAGAATATATACGTTGCCAGTAGCCTGTTACAGTTATTTAGGCATAGACATAGCCTAATTTATAGGTTATAAATTAGGCTATGTCTATGCCTAAATAACTGTCTATGCCTAATTTATAACCTATAAATTAGGCTATAGTAATAGACTAATTTATAGGTTAATTAATAATGTAATCTTAGTGACCAATTTTAAGGTTCATAAAATATCTAACTAGCCCTCAATTTCACTCAGTGTTTATTTTAAAATTTAGTTCTGTACAACGCACTAATAAAATTACTTTCCCTCATACATAAAATTCACCATGAATTATTTTGTTTGAATACTGTATAATCCCGTAAAAAATGGCTCTATTAATTCAATTCCCCAGCCTAATGTTGCATGTCCTAAAATACGCGTATACATATTGAAGTGACATATTACTAAAATTTCGTCGGACGTTTATAAATGTACAGTGATTTGGTATAAGTGCACAAAAAATCACCCCAAAAACATAGAGAATAGGGTTCCGCAAATGACGTTGGGTTTCAATTAATTTATCAATTAAATTGACCGTGTCGTACGACGCGTCACGGCGTCACGTGAGGTTCAATTTTCGGTAAAAAAACTGTCAAAATATTGTCATTCGCGAGGTAATGAAAGGTCAACAGTGTGACACGCTGCTTTTTCAAGTGTGGTGCAATGTTTTCGTTTACTTTTTACTTTTTTTTTGTTTCTTTTTTATGCGGAACCAGTACTGTGTTATAAATCCAATCTTAAATCGTTGGAAAATGTTGGAAAGTTGGAAAATAGTTTCAGGGTTTCGTTTTCTGTAACGAAACATTTCATGGAACTGATGTTTTTATTGCATTATTATTATCAAAAAAGCTGAAACTGTCAAGCGTTTCAGTTTTAAATGAAATTCAATTTTATTTCCCAAATAAATACTTTACCATACATTAAAATTCGCAATGAAAACTCAAAAAAAATCGAATGATTCGTAATTGACCGTTGTCACGTTACGCACATCGATGACGTCACGTGTTCACGTTATTGACGCGAAAGCTGACGTGACGAACGAACTGTAATGAAAATAATGTTTTATTCTTTTGTTTATTATTTTAAATTGTATTTTTATCGTTACGTTTTTATTTGCGTGAGTGTTTTTTGTTTTGGTTATAGCTAGCTATGGAGTTGCTTTGTTTCTTTAATTATAAGAAAAGCTTAATTAGGGATCCAGTAATAATTGCGGTCGTTTTTGTGGGTTTTCTGAATCATTCATAGTCTAGGAGGGCCCGAAGAGCTGGCTTTCCCAATTGTTACCCAGTTGCAACCGTTGTTATAATCCCACGTCAGAAGCCGTCAGGTAAATACGAGAAAACTCTTATACTATGATAAAATATAATTACTAATTTAAATTAATTTCAAGTTGTAACTCTGATTTGCTTAATTATTGTGATAATTAAAAAATTGCGGGGTTTAATTTTTTTTTCAATTGGGAAAGTCTTTGTACAACTACTTGACAAAAATATTCGCCTATAAATGCCCGCACCAGTAAACTTAACATAACAGTATTCATGGCACATTTTCCCCTGGCTGATATAATCGCTTGCACCTGCCATGGCGCGAGTTCCACTCGTTACATCACTGTCCAGTACTTCATGATATGTGGATGTTATAATAAATATGTTTTTTTTATTAGGTCAATTTTTTTCAGTCCCCTGGCTTGGTAAGTGAATTACTTTTTGTAGTTCGAAAATTTTTGTGATAGTTTTTGTAAACTGATTTCCATTCAAAACTAAAACTATTTGTCAATGTTACAATATGTTCACTTATAAACACACTTCACTTTTAAACAAATTTTTGAATACAGCTATAATTGACTACTGCTCTGCATTCATTTTTAAAAGTTAATTTTTTTTTAATAAAAACAGGATTATTTAAATGTTCCTAGTTCGCAACCAAAAGTGTAATGAACCGAAAAAATCAACCAGCCAGATTAAAAAACGCATTCGTACCTAAAAATCGAATACCCGTCATCACCTGTCAAAGTCCGGTTTCGCATTAATTGGCCTTTCCAAAATAACGCTTGAGACACGTTTTCAATTTGCCCATAATCCCCCTTCTTGCACCCTAACGCATGCTACCACCAGTAAGCTGCGAGTGGCTTTGAGGCTTTTGAGAGTAGCATCGGGTTTACCTGTGATGTTTGGCAGGGTACTGAGGTTTTACGCGGGTACTGATCAGTTTTGTGATAAGTTCTTTATAGTGTTGACCATATGTTAGTGCAATTTGACCTTATTATATGTATATCAAGTGTACTAGATGTATATCAAGGTAAATCATTTGAAGGTAGTGTCAATGTAAAGAAAGATCTATCGAATAATTTTTGAATCCTAAAACTGCATTGTTCATTTTATACATCTGAAAAAAATTAGTCTATTTTCGTCAATGCAGTGCAATTTAAATCAATTTAAAGAAAAGGTAAAAATCTTCAATGCTTTAAACATTTAAAGCCAGACTATTGTCTCGCCTGGTAAACGGAAACATGAGACACAACTTGAAGCGCATTTGCGTAAAGTCCCAGACAATACCTATCACAGGATGCAAAAGATTAGATAAATGTAAAATAAAATCAATATCTAAGGGCAGAAAGGTTCACCTATAGCTGATACTTAGCTTTAGACAACCGTTTTAATAATTGAAAAGATTATGATATCAAAAGTTTGTGATTAACATACAATCCCATAATCTCCTAGTCCAGTATTGAATGAGACCATAATGTGAACTCCAGAGCCTTAACTTTAGATTCAAAAAAATACTTCAACCATCATAATTAATATGGTACCTTGGTCTACCCTACAATATTAAAGTAAATTAATTTACTAAGCAAATAATAATTCAAATAAGCACCCTCATAGTTTAAACCAAATAGAAACTTTACGCCGAAGAGCTATTAAGAGATAAAAAGGCTTAAAGAAACATCTTATAAAATAAACGTCTCACTTACAGCCCTTGATTATGTAAATATAGTAATAGAGCATTAAGTAGGGTGTTTATACACCGTGAAAGCGATATAATTTGAGTTGTGAAGAAATGTTATGAAATATTTTATTAAAAAGTTTTATGATACCACAGTGCCCAGTGGTTGGGTATTTCCACAGGTCTTTTTAGAGGCCTGGATTTTGTGTGCTGTTTTGATATAAATTCTTAAAATGAGTAGTGTATCTATTTATATGGTACACCGTTACTTATTTTTCGGTACTCTAGAGTATTTTTTTACATTCATACATGATTTCAAATACCCGTTAAACTCCGTGGAGTGTCATTTAAAAATTAACTACAAAATAATGCTATGAATTCTATAACAAAAAAAATCTGTAAAACTTTCCAGGTGAAGCAACGAAAAAATTCACAACCAATCAAAATGAAAATTATGGCAATTGCATATGATTTTAATGATGAAATGCATCCGATGCTGGCAAATGAGGCCATAGGGAGGAGCTGTCCACACATTGGTGTTCGCCAATAATTCCTGCTACTGTAATTATGTATCGGCGCCAATTATCACGCTCCCATATTTTTTACTGATGTTATTTTTCGCGATATTATCGATGTAATTTATTGGACGGAGTTCGATTATAGGGCTGGCTGATTTGAAAATATTTTAATTTAAGGAGCAGTTTTTTTTTCTTTGGGACATTTTTATTTTCTACCTAGTGACGTGACACTGTAGTGGTGAATTAACAAAAATAATATAATATGTAAAAGAGCAGATTATTGTAAAAAATTAATGTTGATATCTTCCGACTGTTCATCAGTGTTTATGAAGTTATCATAATTACTATAAAAATGTATGATATGGCCCCCATTAACCACCATCTGTTCATTCTTTATTATCATTTTAAAATTAAGTACAGAATAAATTATAATTAAACCGTATTATAATTAATTACTTATTCCAAAAAAAGGTCACAATATTAATATTTTTAAGTCGACTGGCAACCCTAAAAGCAGGGCCGTTATCAGTACCAATCAATCAAGTTATTACAAGCCCATTGCGCACTTTCACTCAAATTATAATTTTGACCAATATTAACAATGCATCAACTTTATTTTGCATAATGAGGTCCCTTTGCGTTAAAGATTTCTCGATTGATATATTTTGATTGATCAATTCATTAATTTTATGATGTTACAGTTAGGCCGTTTGTCCACCGCCGCCGTCAACGTCACGT
>JAKRBP010000827.1:7008-17257 GCA_022398575.1 Heliothis subflexa | reverse complement strand
TTTTTTTACTGTTTTATTATATGTATAGATATAGATAAAAAGACCTTGTAAAAGAGCTAATATTAAGAATAGATGTTCTATTCTTACTTAAATATCTAGCGGAAATGTCTGTCTAGAAAAACTAAAGTCATTTTCGCAATGAGTCGTAAATATGCGGTTATTTAAGGCTATTTCCGATGTCTAAAGGAAATATTAGTCTGCGATAAATCTGTGTTTTCTAAGAAAAGTCTCGTTGGAGTAGGGTTAATTTTTATCAAATTGACTGTAATACATAGAAGGATGTTGAATACATTTTGATAAGGTATAGAAGATATGAAATTCGTTACGTATAAGAAATGCAATATGCCACATTTGATTTAGGTTCCAAATCAAACGTGGCATATTGCATTTCTTATTGGGTATTGGAGATAATTCAAATTATCTCAACTATGTCTGAAAGCTTGTCATAATTTTCTTGATTCATTTTAATAAACAATCTATATTTCAGCTGTAAAATAAAACTTTATCTCGTCATTCTAAGAATATGTTCACTCCTAAAGTGTATTCTTGCAAGTTGTAAAATGCAGATTGCTTATACATGAACACTACATTTTGCATAAACTTATTATCCTAAAACATTCTTAAGATATATTTCTTCAATTTTTCTCAAAACTCAACCCTATTTCGTCACCGTCCCCACACAAGTACAACAACATATCTGTCTATGACGGTGGACAGAGGCGCCGGCGCGCCGCCCCGTCGCCAGCGCGTCTGCCCTCCGCCAGTCGCTCCACATAAACCGAGATGCTCCAGATTGCCTCGTAAACTGTCGCACAAAGCCTACAGTTTGCAGCCGAACTGTTACTGTTACATTGTTCAGCAGTCGGGACAAATGGATGGTGTTTACGTAAATATTGTGAATTGGTTTTGATGGAATTGCAGTAGGGGGTTGTGAAGTAAGTTTGTGTTGCAACTATCTTTTTAAGGATTAATTTTATCAACTGCCATGAAATTAGTGGGAAAAAACCTAAGTTTTAAAAACCCTCTTTAAACCCGACTTTGCCCTGCCCAGCAAGAGGTTTTTGTCAAAGATTAAGAATGTATAAGAAAGTCTAGAATTAAAACAACATGTTCCTAATTCAATCGACTGGTAGGTACATAAAATATTTAAACTCAAACGATGTATATAGCCATAATTTTTATCGACAATAACAATGTTTGCAGACACATCCATTCGTCATCCACAAAACTAAAGCTCTTCTAACTGGCAGTTACGAGGAACTATCAAGAAAATATGACGTCATAACTCTGAAATGGGCAATCCAGTATTCTTAAATAATGTGACAATCATCACATATGTATACTGCAGCTAGACCACTATCAGCTTCTGTTGAAACCTATAAAACGTGTTTTCCAGGCGATCGTAAACACTTGTGTTACTACGTGTACAAGTTTATAGTACTACATATACTAACGACTAGATAATACCGCATTACATTTGCTGAAGTCACATTCTGCCACACGACTATCCACCGTACCACCCAGAACTTAAGATACAGTTTAAGGTGGTGAAATTCGGTTTACGAGAATGCAGTTTCGTGCTGCATCAAATGCATTTTACGATTCGGAAATTGCGATTGGCATTAGTAGTGAAACTGGACGATAACGTTTTAATACATCTTAATTATGTACGAGTTGTTTGTTGCTTACTGGAAGGTTCGATCACGTATAGAGATATATTATATTTGTAATAAATCTTGGAATAAAATGCAATCTCCTAAATTAAAAAGATATGTATTGCCATAACCCATGACGATAGCGTTCTTAAAATATTGAAATTTTTGTTTTTATTTTTTTATTTAACATATAATGAAATCTTTATTAAGATTATGTGTTTTGTTCAACTCACAGCAATACGTTTAAAGAAAACGGGTTTTCATCAATTTCAAGGAATAAGTGTTAAAGTAAATAACATTTTCGTTATTATATCAAACTAAACGCGTTTGACATCGCATGACGTGTCGAAAGAACTTTAAAAACGTTTTAAAGTTACGGTAATGACCAACTCATTAGGATTTCAAATATTAATTACAAACTCGTGACATTGTCGGGTCCCGTACATTAATCAACGTAGCTGTTATGAAAGCTCCAGTCAAACTGTCCGGTATGCAGACAATATCAATTATACGTTATAAATCGACCAGTGCGTTATTGTGTTCAGCCACGAACGTTTGAGAGTCCTAATTAATTAGAAATGCTATAGTTTGAGCCGTTAACTCGATAGTGATAAGATTAGTTAGCGCCCTAATTGAACTGGAGGGAGTCACGTAGTTTTGGGGGTGTTAAAAAAATAATTACATATTAGAAATTGACCTTACACACGAAAATATTTGCTCTGCTTCTCACAACGTCTACCATAATACATAGCCTTTTAGCCTCATTTTAAAGAGACTTTTAGAAACTAAACCTATTTCTGGCAGAAAGTGGTGTCGCTCTACTCCGGCCTGAAAGGGTAATTGCAGGCTCATTTTGTTTCTAAATGGCACTTAGCATACCACTATAGTATACCTAAACCCTTTATACTTTACGCTTAACTATACTTAAATCTATGTATAGCAGGTATTGGAAAATCCGAGCATTCATCGCGTTTCAAACCAATAGGTATAGTTTTTCTGTCCATAAATATCGTGCTTAATTTCTGCTCACCATTCTCGATTAAAATACTCAGAGTTGGTTTTCCATGCAATACAAACAGAATGGTATTGCTTGGGCGATTGTTACACAATTTCATCTTCCCACAAAAAGGCGCTCAGGTAAAAAGTGGCAAAGAGCGGATATTTTGGGAGCTGTGTTCTGCAAAACAGCGTTTTGTACTATAACTGCAAATTTGCAAGCAAATTCTGGTTCACAGAGTAGTGTGTTTCTGTACTATTTAATGACTCTGGTAGAATTTTGGCACAACTCTGTCTAACAAACATAGATTATGTTGGTAAACAATGCTGTTTGGTTATAGTGTGGACTTTAGCCAGTATCTTACATATAGAGGTAGTATAGAAAGCTTGAAAATTGTAAGCGAGACTGTAGAGCATGATTTTCTAATTTCAATCCTCAGCCCAGACTAAATACTTATCTTATGGAATTTTCTGCACTATAGCCTGACTTTGTACTTATTTTCGACCTTTATCTTTATTTTGAGTATTTACAAAGAACACACAAAAATTAAGAGTGCTCCCCTTTCTTATCATTCAGAGAAACACATAATGCAATCTAATGTTTTGAAGAAACCTATTAACAATACAACTATCTCGTATAAAGCGAGCCATATCACACTGAAACCCGACTCGGCGCATAATTTACTAACTAATAACCACTCGTTCGGAAAACTGACTAATTAATTGAAGTCCTTTGTAACGTGAGCCGGCACGCGCTGCCAACCTGCCTGTTTGGCCAACTGGCCATATGGGATATGGCAACACTGGCCATAATGCCAGTAATTATGTAAAACCTCAAAACACAAGGGGCGATAAGGCACCCTTGAAGACGCGCAAACGATTCTTGGAAGGCGAGGCACGCGACTAAATTATTATTAGCTGTAGTTGCACCCGTGACTCCGTTCGAGTGGAACGTGGGCCTTAAAGTTAGATTTGCTCCCCTTTCTTAGCAGAGAGCCTTTGCATTAAAATTCATCCTTTCGATATGTAAGTAGTACATTTTTGATGTATCGCAATTTTTTTATAAGCAGGTACTTTTTACGTCTTAAATTTTAGTAATGAAAATCAGTTGACTGCACTTCACCTAAGTCCTAGATACAAAAATCAACAGTGAGTTTTTAGTGATCGCAGAATATCAAATAATTAGCGCAAAGCAATGCGTTTTGCTAATTTAGTCCTAATCCGTTCGGAAATCACACTCCATTAAATTATTATCAATCGACAAATTAATGTGACCATGTGGCGACAACTAAGTAATTAATTAGACATTCCGATTAGATGACACAACGATTTCCTACGAAATCAATTACCAGAAATGCATTGATTGCTGCCGACAGCAGAATCGTATTCAGCAGTTGTTAATTTAATTACAAAAACATTGCACCCTTTGTTATTTTAATAACAAAGATAGTTTTTGTTATTTTAATATACTTGGCTAGATCTTTTAAGATCTAGCCAAGTATGTTAATTGGCATTATTCATTACTATAAATGGGATTAGATTTTAACTGATTTTTACATGTAATTCAACAAACTTTTACAGGATAATCTTTGTCATACCAATAGACGATTACAATCACCGTTACTTATTTCTTACAACTTTCAAAAAACAGTTTAGTTAACAAATTATTTAAATTCCCAAAATTAATCCATCACCACCAACCCAAGAAAGACAACTTTCTCCAAAAAACTCCTAACGTAATCAATCATCAATTTAATACTTAAAATTAACGCATTTACGAGTAGAGAGCTGACTCATGCACCATAAAACCCGGACGGGCCCAAATGACGGGTAAATGGTACAAAAAGCACCGCGGTCCCGCTGTGAAGGGTTAGGACACGACATATGTCACCCGCGCGTGCTAACCGTAACCTGTCTTGTAGCCTGGGTGACATGATGTAAGCTAATGAGATGTTTTAACCGACTTCCCAAAAACGAGGTTCTTATTTCGGATCTTTGTACATTTTTGCTAAAATTTTTGTTTGTGTGTGGTCTGAATTTCAAGAGTAGGTGGTGTACTTAGGCCCAACTTCAGTGATAACATAAACGTCAGTTTTCTTAAAATATATGCTTACTATTTATTAATTTTAACATTCAGCTGCCAAAGTAAACAGTTATTTTACAAAAATGGGCGTTTATATTGTCGGTAGAAATCGAACTTAGAATTCTCATTTTAGCGATAGGTACTAATAAAAGTACAATTTTATCCAGAGAAAGTCTCAGAGATAGTAAGATAAAAGGGTATACCAAGAGTCGTTTCGAATTTAGGTACTACAAATCTCACTCAAGCCCACTGCGACTTACAGCGTTTATCCATTTCTTTGAATGTATCAAACAGAATAACCAGCCTTTAGAATATATAGACATTCAGTTCGGTAAAAGCAAAAGTCGCCCGCTATTATTCCCCACCCTAGGCCTAAATAATAGTTCATAACTCTTCTACAACGAATTAGCCTTGACATTTAGTTACAGCTATTGATCTACGTTCTACTACTAACTATTGTCTGTCTAGTGAAATCGTGGGCCGGTTCTTGGTAAGCTAAAAATAACTGATTTCTAGAAATAGTACAATACATTATTTATACCTTTCGTTCATAGTAAAACAAAAGGTTTGGGTATCGGATTCAAGGCAAATAAATGTTGTTAGGGCTGTATGAGATTTTTAGAGTTCCGTACCCAAATGGTAAAACTAGTAGACTTCGCTATCCGTCTGTCCGTCCGTCTGTCACCACGCTGTATCAACGCTGAACCATGATAACTAGAGAGCTGATAAAATTAAAAATATTAAAGGGGTTCCCATATAGTAAACGTGATTTTGTAGGGAACCCTTCGTGCGCGAGTCCGACTCGCACTTGACCAGTGTTATTTTTCATGTAAGAACCACAAAGTATAAAGCTGGATCTTGACAAGTTTAGCATTTTAATTTGGACGTCTACAACAAACCTAGTAGAAAGTATGTCATTGCAACAAAGTGATATCTTATAAATCATATGTATTACTCGTAATATGACATAATTACTTGATACAAAAACACAAGATCTGCCTTCACCCCGGTCAGCAGTATTGTACATCGTACGATTATGGCGTGACTAATATTATCAGAATAAATAATGTAATACGCGACACCTGGCACCTACAGCCTCAAGTGTAACCTCACGCGGCAAAATGTTGGAAACGATGACGTGGACAAACGTCTAGTCAAAATAATCATACGATAGACGTCCTATTTATTTTTATTTACAAGCGCAATTTTTCGAAAACAATGTCGTACACGTGTTGTTATAATTTTTTTTAAGTTAATAAATTATTCTGTTATTGTTGCTATTGGATTTTGGGTAGAAACACTCAAAAATCTTAAGGCAATTTAGTGCTCAGGATTTTGGAATATAAATTCGGTTAATAAGCCGGCGTGGTCGAGGGGTGGCCGGGAATCGAACCGGTGCGGAGCGTCGACAGGTGGTCGACACGCGCTGGTGACCGCGGCCGGCGCGCGCGCACGGCAGCCCCACCCGCTCCCTGCGACAAGCGTTAGCGAGGCCTTCGGGCTCACTATGGGAACATTTCTAATATTTTGACATAGTAATATGATGTAGTATATTGAATTTTAACTTTGATATATTAGCCAGCTCGTTATTTCAGAAGGTGACAGCAAACCAATTAAAAAATTGCTAAGTAGAGCTATTTTTTAATTGTAAATTGCAACCGGTATATTCGAATACAAATCTCTACAACCTGCACATTTGAAAAATATTCGTATACGAAAATATCAAAGATTCATCTAACTGTAAAATAAATCAATTTCACTAGGAATCACAATTTCAAATAACTAGATATAAGCGTATCAATGACACGTGGTAAACTGCCGAATTATACGCAAGTTCATTGCTCTTGTCTTTATCAGAAAATCCCCTGTCTGAACTATAAATTATTGCCCTGAATTATGTAAAATAAACCTTCTTGTACGCAAAAGAAGTCTGTAAAACCAAGTAGGTATTCGCTGTAATATAATCGACACAAACGGATATTCATAATTCAGTAGTATATGTTTCTTTTGCGGGAATTCTAAGGCTATTTGAAATTCTGATACGGAGTGTCCTTCGCGTACCCTCTGCACTATGTACTCAAATGATTGCAAATAACATCCGGTGGGTGACAATGCCAATATCTTGTATTCATGGACACCTAAGACTGATTTGTTTATGTCAGTTTTTAGAAACAGATAAATGTAGGCTCTATAATATTATCACGTAAAGTTCGTAGGAAATTTACACTTTATACTTATAAAAAATAGTATTTATAGAGGACTCTTATCGTCACGTAAATGCATAGAATGCATGTTAAAAATTATCAATCTAAAAGTGACTAAACCAAACCTGCAGAATAATCCTTTACATCATTTTATAGCCATAAAAACAAGACAAACTTACAAGGGATGCCACTTAATTTTGACACTAGCCATACTTTACCAAATATATAATTACCATAGCGACATTAATTAATATTCGCGTGCTAATCGTTTACCTACCCAGACAGCCGGTTACCAACAGTCATGTAAGTACAAGGATTATCGAGACTAAAGCTTGCAGTATAAACACTATAGTGTACACAGCGATAACAACGCCATGAATTAACCTGTGCTAATGTATACTAATTATATCAATATAGCTATGTAGGTCTGTCCAGCCGTTTGTGCAATAACTTAGGCACCAATGGAACTCCTTATCCTATGTTTTGATTAACCATCTGATTAGGGGTTAGCATAAACTTAAGTTAATTGCGTCAGTATGGTGACACGGTAATTTATTAAGACAGTTGCGAACGTTATTGTTAAGTACAATTTTATTGGCAAAGGTCTATAAGGGAACATTAAAAGATTTCATCATCGGCATCGTTTAGTATCGTTTTTTGTAAGTAATCAATTATTTTTTTATTAATCTTTAGCCCTATGTAATGAAAACCTGTTACATCAAGTTAATTTTAAGTTTCCAAAAATAGGTGGACTGAGTTAAAATATAGGTATTGGTGTTCATATTCATCCCATGAATAAACAGGTCGTCCCACGTTTAGTAATCCATTACACTAAATGGCGCCTACATGAATGATGTATAAATTAATGAATAAATTTTAACTACCCCTTATTACATCGTGTAAACAAACTTTCACTTATTTTTAACATTTCGGTCATTACGGTCAAATTTTGTTAAATTGTCGTAATGAAAACCTCCCATCACTGGAAATAAATTCATAATAGCTTCGTTTTGACTTCTGAAAACTGTCGAAATTCGTGCAACATTAAAGTGTGCTTGTACCTACTGTAAAAAATATCAACGACAAATATTTTCGAAGTCGCATTAAATGTTCGTGGCCAAAAACCACAATAATGGCCCAAAAATAGCCCTATAAAACACAGGCTATCTACAGACAGCTATGGTCCCACAGCTACATCTGCGTGGTAACCTTCAATAAATTCGGGCTGGCCGTGTCTTTGACATTTTGAACTTGACAGTGGAGGTAATCCTGCGCAAACAGCACGAGAGATAACACGCACGTGTGTACACGCTTTGTGCTCTGTGCACACTGGCCGTTTCCTGCACCTTGAGCACAATGTGGATGTTTGGCGGCCCATTCACGACGGTATCTTGCCTTGCCCTTGTGGGTTGCTCTGTAATAAAGTCTGCCAGTCTGTTGTATTGGAATTTTATGGGATCGTAGAGTATTTTAGTGCTTAATTTGCTCCTTAGGATGTTTTTATTAAAGCCTTGAACTGGACTTCTACTTTTACTTTTTGGCTACTGACTACTACTAAACAAATTGCCTAGTTTTATTTTCATCTAAATTAATGTACTGTAGTTCCCTGAAGGTTCTCGTGTAAAATGTAGCAAGTCATACAGCAATACATCTAATGTCTAGCCTTTTACCATGAAGTAATAAGAATAATAGCGTCTGGATCATGTCGGCATAACCAAACCAAATGTTGACTAACACGCAATTACGTCAGCAAATATTCTTTTTAGTCCAAATTAAAAGGTTAAATACACTATCTGAATCGCGTGGCAGTTAGCAATAAAACGAACTGTTACAGCTAATATCGTAACGTGGTGATCGATACAGAGTTCAATGTTACTGTTGGCTTCGCTGCAATTTATTTACAGATCATTCCTGACATTACACGGAACAGTTACGCTGATACATTGCGTAAATAGTTTCGGACCCCTGGGTGTTACGTCACGATCATTATTGTGTGGATTTATTGGTTCAAATAAAAGTATAGCGGTGTGCGGTGTGTATTGTTGGCGAGTCCTGAGGTAAGTCGCGAGGGGTGGCGACAACCTGTCGGTGTCGGCACCGGCAACCCTCTGCATACATTCCGACCCTCACATCGCCGGCCAATCGGCCCAACTCAGTGCTACGTGAAACTTAAATTTACAAGTATAATAAATCACTTGGATACAATTACGGTCATTACGCGCCACAGACTCCCCTCGGATTTGCAAACTCATTTAGTTTTATAACTTCAAGGAAGTTATTGCAATACGTACCTATTGAAACCATACTAATATCTAGTCAGTATTACTGTTACACTTTCACCTTTCGTAGCAAAAATAATATGATAACTTTTAAAATCCCCCTCTGCAATTAAAAAAGACGTTAGATATCAGCTGTTTATCTGTATATCTTTTGCGAGGCAAGAAATAATGTCCAATGTGGCACCACGTATAGCCTGACTGATGTTTTACCTAACTTAATTAATAATGGCTAGTAATATAGATGTGTACCTAAGCAGATGCCATTACTTCTGCTTACTCTTCGTAAAAAGAACAGGAGTGATGATATATTATACATATAAAGTGGTTTACTTAACCTACATACACCCCAATGCAGACTTCCACGTCCTGTCATGTTATTTAGATATTTTCTTCCTCCTTCCGACACGCTGTCTTCCGTACGTATGCAACTAGCTTGCGTTACGACAGTTATAAGAATAAATGGTCTTACTACAAAAAAATCAAACAAGTTTTCTAAAACTATATGTTTTATTTAACAATAATAAGATGGAGCTTTCATTTAAATTTTTTAAATCAAAAAACGTAACTTATCCGGAAGAAAATATAATAGTTACACACCGATGGTAAACATTAAACTTGCTAAAATGAAATGAAAACTCAAAAATTTAATAAAATAACAAACACTAAGCATTTTACCCTTGCCTTGCCCTTAATTTTGCGTGAAATACTAATTACAACACCGAAATTAAAACCACCTATGCGACTCCGAAACGGAGAATGTCAGGTATTTTTCATTAAGAATTTCAATTACAAGGTTCCAAAACGCAATCTGTGTCCCCTGAAATACTTGTAATTTTTTAAATTTAATTTTTCTGACAGGTAATGTAATCCCAAAAAGGTAACAGGGAGGCACTAGGTTGTCTACAAATAGCGAAAATTCTAATATGCTTTTATTTGCGCACTTTTCACGGCGTTTACACCAAAATAACGCTGACGATATCCCGATAACTGTTCGGACTACATAGGCCAGGGATGGCGAACCAATGGCACGCG
>JAKRBP010000812.1:154907-166966 GCA_022398575.1 Heliothis subflexa | reverse complement strand
TCAGTTGCCTGAATTAAAGGAATAAATAAAAAAAAAATATATATATAAGATCAAATAAGCAAAAAAACTCGCAAGATACGACAGTTATCAATTAAGCTTAATGTATAACAACAATACAACCGATAAAAAGCCCAATAAAATAAAGTGTAGCATTAACAAAGATATACGGCGGACGCACAGCAGACTTTCCTTTGATTGGACGCCGATTTATTGTGCGGAAATGCCGTTACTACGTAATATTTCCGCCCCGCACTATTCATTTTCCCTTTTTTACAGAAAAAAGGGCGCGATACGTCTTAATCGAAGCATCTACTTTGTCGAGGGCGAGCGCCGTGTCACCCCAACGTCACAGACAGACTATACTCCAAACAAATCGCTACAAATATCCGCAGTTATCAAAACTCTTGCCAGGGAACTTTTTTAGCATGTGGTGCTATTGTGAAGGCATGAGGATAACAGAAACCGTTTACGCTGCAGGAGGCTGTCAGCGATAGATTGCTAGCTTCAACGTTAGTTTTTATCAAAATAATAAAAAATGACGATGATAAGTTGAATAAAATATCTCCGGGACAAATTAGGCAGACTTGCCCCAAAACCACATAATTTTGTAGGTTAGATAAGGACTGATGCAGACAGTGCGACGCTCCATCGTCAGTGCCAAAAAATATCTACGCCACGCTATCAAAAATATGACCGTAATTTAATTAGTTTATTGGAAGCAAAGAACCTCTTCCTTTATCCAATCAATAAGATAAATGATTGCGAACATCGCCCTGCGGCATCGAGACGTAACCCCAAAACGCTCGCATCCGCCGGGGATGATATATGCGAGGGTATTTCCTGACACCGGCCAGTAGCTACTTGATTTAGCGGAAAGTCAGATAAAACCTAATGCGCACAACAAAAAATATATCACAATACCACCGCCATAAATATGACGGCCTGTCGTAAACCTTTATGTCTGTGCGTTGTTGCTGGCACGTGAAAAATGGCTGTTGCGATACATATAGGAAAACTAAAACATTTTTGCGAATGGTGGATACTAGGAGAATTATTACGCTACAAAACATAACTTGGTTCGTAAAACAGGCATCAAGAAAAAACTACGAATGTTTTCGTAAAACTCACAATGGTTTTTCCAGTGGAAAGCACAGTTGTAGTGAGTTATGGAGCCGTCAAAATTTTATTAAAAGCTTTTACTCTGTATATTGTTTCGAGGTTTAAATATTTGCGTTCGAAAAGGTTAATCCGTGTAAAAGCCTTAACGACGTGACGACAGGCAATAACAAAAATGAAAGTCATCGGGCGCTCCAGGAAGTAAGTTATTAATATTCGTTAGGTATACAACATAACGTGTTTATTAGAGAATGGCAATAAATCGAGCCGGGTCGCGAGGGAGCGCGCGGGGTTAGCCGCAAATGGCTCGAGCGCGTGTCGGCTAAGCTCTAACGATGTTCTTCAGATCCTACTAACATATTAGATGACTATGATTTACTATCACATCAGATTAGGAAGTATATTTCGTTGAAATAACTTGCCAACACGTGACAAGGGTGAATTGGTTTTAGATGGCAAACATTAATTTTAACGTTATTAAAACAACATGGAGTGACATGTATATTAAAGTTCTCATGCAGTTTTTCTTCACTCGTTTTTAGCCTGGCAAGTTCAAACTTTTTAACATATCTTCTTAGTATCGCAACTGTTTCATCCTCTTTCATCTGGGGCTTTGAGTAGGGACTATACTTTACAAATTGAGCGCAAATTGTCCAATCAGAGTTATGACTTGACTTTGGGGAAAAAATAGAACAATTACTTTCATCAATCATAGACGTTTTCTATTAGTTAAGTTTTAAAGCTCCCCTACATACAAAAGACTACTAGCAAAGCTCTCTCTCAAACCAGGTGCATGGTTGATGTGGCCACGTTATCTGTTTCAAGTCGACTGCGCCGCGCTGACCGACCCACGGCTCGTCCATCATAACGATATTACGCTTACACCGACAATATTGTATTTCATATTGCTATTCCAACACGCCATAACAATCAATAATATACCCTAACCTTACCACACAAGGACAAAAGTCCTTTGCACTTTTATAACAAAATCAATACACCCCGCATTCATTCGGAACAAACCATGCACTATCACCATGGATTATTGTTAGAGAAAAATCTATCTTATGTCATCAGCACAGAATCCTTAATGGTACTTGTTATGGTTTTTGATAATGTTTTGTCCAAGCGGCTATAATATGCTGTGTCATAAATATGAAGCACTTATTAGGTCATATCATGCTCACAAGTGTCAATGAATGGGATAAAGATAAGTTGATGCACAGGGGCATTCGCGTAAAGTACGCAAACTCACTTGTAAATTGTGACCATAAAATAGTAATGTGGAGCTCACAATAGCTCTGAAAGAAATATGACACAGTCCTGTTATTCTACAACAAAATAATTATGTAGTCTAAGATTGTGAGTTGCGACCCCAAAAACTACTTTGATCAAGACTACTACACCACACCTGACAAACAAACATCTATACTTTTTCTAAAGAATTTGCTATTTCAATCGTCTATGAGCAATTTAAACGATTGGGCCACACGACCCGCTTATAATAACAAACTGTCAGTCTGTCAGCTGGCTGTATTTCTTCATGTTGTTGTATTAAACTAATCGGCTTATCCTCCGCTTCGACAATCAAGCGCTTCCATTGGGCCCTTTCACTGCGACAGAATCGAAGGCGTTTCAAGAATTTATTGAAAATAATTCTCAGTTTGTTTGCCATTGTTGAGCTACCGACGACTTCAAACCATTGTGTTTTGTTATTATTTATTTAATAAACGGCTACACCTCTTTGTTGAAATGTTTTCGATCAATGCTATAGAAGTTCGATTCATTCTCAGATTTGTAAGTAGGAGATATTCACACATGGATAATGAGGACGCAGGCAAGGCAGGGGCCTGAGTTGCCGATTGGCTGGATACGTTTTATTGTGTCCGACATCATATAAGTTGTAATTTCTTGGTAATTTTAGTTAGAAATGGAAGACTTATTTTTTTAATATTAAGGAGTTACATTTTTGAATATCAGAATTGTCACAAGAGATTTTCATGTCATCTAGTGACGCAGGGGCACGCATAGCCTTTGAACACCTTTCAACACTAGATGTATACAAGTAGAAATAAATAGAACAGGTGAATAGAAAACACTACAGCCACAGGTATTTCAGTAATCGGGTCGCAAGCTATCGCGGTTGGCAGCCGACGATTAGATAAACGGCCGGGACTGGTAAATATTGTAACTGTAAACAAAGATCGGTCACATCGCCTTGTCGTTCGCACTATTTGCTTTACTTGGACTGTTTGATCAGAACATCCTCTGTGCTAATGTGCAAACTACGAGTCTATTACACTAATAGCAGTGTTTTCACTTGAAATAAGCTTAGCACTGAGCCAGTTCAAAAGCTCAAAGGAAACTTTACTACACGGCTTTTTAAGCGGCTTTTCAAATTCAAAACCCATTAAAATCAGCGAATTTCAATAAAATCTAGTTGTACATATCCTGTCACTACGGTCCATTTCAGATCATTTCAGTTTCAGTTTAATTAATGGTTAATTTTATACGATAACAATATGGACGTCGTAGGTCACAGATTTATTAATCAAATATTGGATACCTGCTCAATTCGGCCTTATCATTCGAATTTTATCTATTTACTTTGTGCATCAGCTGAGAGTAATACTAATGTTTTGAACTGAATTCACCTTGCCACTCACTCTTGCAATCTTAACTAGGAATATTCTGGTTTCCAATAGCTTTTTATCATGACGTATCTCTTTTTACACCACGTGGCTTCGTGTTATGGGTTCTTTAGAAAATAAATTCTGGTCCTAGTTGATTATTATTAGTTGATTGCTATACAAAGCTTTAGTAGTATGTAGTATTTACTTATTAGTAGTATTTTACTATTTTTTATAATTTACTAGATTCTCACTGTTAGCCTATTTAGATATTATAGAGGTAGACTTTAATATTATAGGCGATTTTCAGGAGTATGGAAAATACGAAATAAAGCGGGTGAAAATAGAAAAATATAAATAATTTTCAATCATTTTCATATATATTCTGATAATAATTTATATATAACACATTTTTACAATCTTGCTTTATTAAGTAGTCTACGATGGGACAACCTTAAACACTGAAAATTGATATTATGATGGTTATAATGTACGTAGTGAATATGTATTATTTTTTTATTTTCTACTAACATCATATCAATTTATGAATGCATATAGATAACTAGATAATTATAATTTCTATACCGTCCGAATACTTTACATCCTCGGTAACTAATCACACAAGTATGTACACAATATACATTTATTATCGTTACTTATTCTAAATTCATACGCTTACGTATGTTAATATAAAACTTTCATTTGAATATACATAAATAACTATCAACTAGGCATATTCGACTATGATAATACTGAAACTTACATCTAGATATTGCATTTTGATAAAATCTGGTCATTTCTCATAAAATTACTTAGCTAAGTGACACAGGTCTTTACACAAATGTACAAACTCCAATCAAAATGGAATGTGTGATCATCACATCGTGTGCGCGTGCGATGGGCGCTCACCCTTAACTGAAAATTTCACTTGACTCATTAATATTACACATCATTATATTACAAATAAGTAGGAACTCCAGATACCTTTAATTTCCAATCTAAGTACGAATAAATGTACTTATTAATCGTATTCGAGTTGCTATTTGAATTGAACAATACTTTTTTTAACAATTTCATAACGAAAACTACGAAAATTTTGCTGATTATAATTTTAGTGTCATCGGTTCGTAAAAATTCTTTTTTTTTTTCTAGTTTAAAGTTAAAGGTTATTACTATTACTCAAAAATTTATACTGTAAACTGTTTTGTAAAATACGGTTTGAACTCAGGGAGGTGTGAAAATATATTAGTTCGCAACAAATGAAAACCGTTTTTTGCAAACCGCGACACATGGACTAGTAAATCACTTGAAACTCGTTTTAAGTAGATACATTTCACCACCAACAGCCGCCGCCTTGAGGCGCATGACCAGCCACGGGCGGCTGATGATGCATCGACTGGTGGTACGGAGGTAAGGACATGCCCAGAGGCGGCAGACCATCAGGCTTGCCGACGCATGGCCTCCCATCCTTCACGAGAACAGGCACGGCCACTCGCCTCGGAGAGTTCAACCCTCCTACATTCAAATCATGAGCACCTTTCTCTTGAACAGCCCTCTTAGTCTTGTACCTGTGGTTCTGGAACCAAATCTTCACTTGGGTTGGCGTTAATCTTATCAAGCTGGCGAGGTGTTCCCTCTCAGGGGCGGACAAGTACCTCTGCTGACGGAAACGCCTTTCAAGTTCGTACGTTTGTGCTTTCGAGAATAGGACTCGTCGCTTGCGTTTCTTGTGCGCGAGGTTGTCGGAGCCGGGGTTGATGCTCGGCTCGTGCTCGTGATCGTCGTCGTGCTCGATATCGTGTTCCTCGTCGTGGTCCTGTTCGATGTCGTGTCGCGCGTCCGACACGGGCGGGGAGCCGGCCGACGGACCAACGTACGATATCTCCGACGCACGCGATGTGCTGTCCGGACTGGCTTGCTGGCCAACTACACCTTTTAACAAAAGAAAAGTTTTTATAAGTAAGGTAAAATATAAAAACATACGTACTTCATTAACATACATAGCTAGGGTGTTTTATACTCGTACTCGACTCTAGTAATGTCACCGTTTAAAACGTGGGAATTTAATGTAAAAACTAATAGCAATAAAACCACTAAACAAAACTGCGACGTCTGTACCAAACACTCACAACAAATCTCCACTTAATCTGCGAGGGTTACGCTCTATTTAACTCTAACTAGATGCCATGTTCCAACAAATAATGGGACGTGAAAAAATCATGGCAAATATTACATTGTTCCGTATTCACCCCTCGAACGTTCAGTTTCACACGGATATGATAATACGGGCGGGAGCGCGGCTGGGCGTGGTAGACGAGCGGGGATGGATCACGCGCAAGGAGGGGCAGGGGGGGTGAGGTGCCACACCCACCCCCCGGCAGCTGGCAGCTTTTGTTCAACGATCGCCCTGCTTACCTTCATAAGCGCAACCAGGAAATTTAATAAAGTATCGAGTCACGAATTCTCTTTATCCTCTAACTTAGTGGGTTGTTCTGTGACAATGCAATAAGCTAGGATGGCTTGCCTTATTTGAAAAGAATGAAATTATATCAAAATTCTATAAAACATTAATCTAATTAAAAAAGTAACTACACAGATCAGATCATCATTTTACTGAACGTACTTTTTATATTAAAAAAAACTAAGAACATTTATCTCAAATCATTATAGTCATCAATCAATTTAACAACGAACTACAACGGGCCTTCTCTGAGATAAAGGTCGCAACAAAATAAAATCTATAACTGTCATCGAATAATGAACAAATAGCATCCCTAACAGCCGCAAACATGGTGTAATTGATAGCCGACAGCTGGCTCCCAGCCCCACGGGCCCATCACCAACTATTGGTGACAAATTCGTTCCACGTCTCACCCCTCGCGACAAACAATCACAGTGGTAGCTACCCCCAAATTACCCTAAAGGGCGTGAACTGTACACAACCCCATTTAAGTCTCATGAGATTTTATTTATTTTGGAAATCATTGCAAATATCCTGTAGCATTGATTCTAAGATTTGACAAGATTTTGAGTGGCTCCTTTTTGATTAAAATCCTCGCGTACATTTGATTACCTTTTTCATAAATTTGTCATAAGAAAAGATCTGTTATAAAGTTTTGTGAAATTGTAGATTTTCCACTATGCTTAGCAAATAGGAACCATAAAAGATCCACCCTCATGAGCTCCACCAAAACCAGGCTAATCCATAAAAACAAGTAGATTACAGATTCGGATCCTATCAAATTGATAACGGTGCAACTATTGACAAAACTTTCACATCATCCATTTGTCCACTTCAACAGATATTTGACTACACATAATCTCGATGGTAATGAGGCACTAAAACTCTCAAAAAGCCTATCAATCAACGCCAGATAGAATTGGCGAACAATCCAATGCACAAGTACATGAACAATGGCCCGAAAGTGTTAGATAGCGATAAAAATAATTAATGACAACACTAGATTAGCGGGTGAAGGCACTCGAATGAAGGAGCATTTCAAAAAATAATCTCGGCCTCTCCAAAGCTACCGAATACACATTACTTTCGAGTGGGTCAACTTGTTTGTGTATGATAATTCAGAGATCACAATTTTGGAGATAAATCACGCTGATATAGGCCTATTTATAGCTCATACATATTTACAGACGAGTGTCAGAATAAAATAATGTATATTATTCAGTACGGACTAAATGGGAGACTTTCTAAGTTACTGGTATGTTAGGTCAGATACTATTTTGTAGTTGTTATTATAGATAAATAGATTGCAGTACCTAAATAAGAAACTAATAATATAAATTGACAATTGCGTATCATGTCATCCTCCCGGACATGTGATAGATAAAAGAAATGCAGGTACAAATCAATCACAATAATTTCTACCTAAAAAACTGAAATGTAAAACCCAACTGGAAAAACACCATACGCATTACAAATGATAATTTATTTATTTGGATAAAAATACTGATAATTTTCCAGTGTATAGCTACATGTTGTGTCGAAGGTTCGACAGATACTTGTTATCACTTATGTCGGATAAAAGTGTCTTGAGATGACGACTTTATAAACTGTGATCTAAGATTATCAGTATTAAGACGGTACTGTTGATAACACTCAGATTAATGAAGAACAGTTCCTTACTGATATTTTTTGTTCCCCAAATATTGTTACGATTATAAGAGCAAAAGTATCAAAGTCATTCGGTCTAGTACTACTACTACCAGCAACTAATTGGAAAGGAGGAAAGATAATTACATAAAACCGCTTTAGACTTGATAGCATGAAAAAGGTTACCGAAAAGAGTATAAAATAACAACCCCCTACATGTCCTGCCGTGGTAACTCCTAGGAATGTTTCAAACAACGTTAATTATTACATGTAAATAAATTAAAATATTGTTCTTTTTTAAGAGAAAAATGTGCGTATTTGGATGGTAAATAAATACTCTTAATTGAATAACGAGAAGCGCCACTCTGTAGGCCTATAGTGTTTATTGGGGCACTTCGGCGTCGAAAGCTAATAACTCGAATGAAGCATCGTTATAGGACTCTTCAATAGAGAAGCTAGATCAACACTGACTGGATTGTGTTTGCTTTCAACTTTACGGAATAATTTAAGTACGTACGGCGGGCAAACTCGACTTTCATAATTAGTTAAGTGTTTTTTGAAAATGATATAATTACCTTTGAAACTGGTTTTAATTTGTGTATTTTTTACATTATTTTGGAAAACCTAAACCTAAGTTCTAGATTAAATACAAAATTTAAAAAAAAACGTATCATCAAGTTCCACTAACAGTTTTATGCTTCTACTATCAAATATATTGGACCTACCCTAAACTTGCCTTGACTTCAAACAATTTGATTAGTTGGATTAAAATATATTATTTTGTAGAATTTTAAGACAGGTTTAAGACGGTTAAAATATGGGCTAAAAATCAAGATACAACAACAATTTTCACAATAGAAATTAATCAATACTTACAGCTGTTATGCGCATCATGGTGCTCCACAGACAGCCAGGGCTGGTGGTGTCTCAGCAGCTCATGGGAGTAGGGGTGGTGGGGGGGCGCGTACGGCGGCAGCTCCAGCGAGCACCCGCCGAGCGCGCCCTGAGCAGGCGCCGGATCCAGACCCTTGCCTTCGTTCAGACCGAGAATGTCCGAGATTTGGAACCCCGGCCGCTGACCTGGCATTTTCATGCTGTCCAATAACCTATGACAAGAAAACATAACATTTATTGATTGAAATACTTACCATTTATTTAACACTATCAAATAGTCGTCATTTCAGCCGAAAGACGACCACTGTCGGACAAATTCATCTCCCTCATTAAATAGAGCTTAGGGTCATTTTATGAAAGTAAGTATTAAATATGGTTCAGTTGTTAAAACTTAGGTAAAGTTGAAATAAAATTACATAATTGGATCAAGTTCGAACTTAAGTGGTGTGAGAACAAAAGATTTAAACGCGCATGATCTGTCATAAACTAAGTTCCATTAAGTATAAACTGATTAAGCTTGCTCTATTGTTACAGTCATCAATTTTATAACGAGGGATAGGTAAGTATGACCCTATTATAAGATACCTTATAAAACTCGCAAAGTTCTGGAATCACTATCTTAAAAGAAGGTAAAACTCTACCTGACACCAAATAGAAACGTAGACACGTAGTCACCAACATTAATCTCACAACTACAATCCCATAAAAGTTGAGTAATCACCAGAAAAAAAACTCCATTCAACGACGTTATACAAGCACCCACACTCCTTGACAAATAGACTTCAAAACTCGAGTCATGTTAAACAGCGACAAGTCTCGACGGCATGTAATTGAAAGAAAACATTCGAAATTCCATCAATTCAGCTATTGTAGTCAAAGAGCACCTCTCGAGAAAACGTGACCTTAATAATAGATGGTGTCTTTACATTGAAAGAGTACGAGTGTGTCAATCAGTTACATGTAGCTGTGAGGTTCCCGCGCCGCCGGACGTGACGCCGTCAATGGCGGCCCACGTAACAGCCTGCAGGTTGTAAACAACACTATTAACAACCTCTCACTAAGAGGTGCAAAAACTGTCGCCTGGAATGTCACGATCCTGATCCCTAGCTGCGAGGATTAGAGGTGTTGCGGGACAAGTGTAGCGGACTACAGAATGCAAATAGCAAAATGATAAAAATAACTGCAGTTTTTGAAAAAAACCTAAGTAATAACGAAATAAAAAGGAACTTTGAAAATCTCTTTTGGAAAATATACCTCTATAATTTCCGTCATCAATTTCACGTCTATAAAAACTACCTGAACAACAACATAACAAAAGACCAAAACAATATAATCACTGGATCACTTTGAATTCACTAATGATCACATATCGGAGGCTCACCCGGGGAACGCGGATCGGAAGGCGGCCGGGTAGAGCGCCGGCAGGAAGGCCGGGCCCCACGGCGGCAGCAGGATAGGGCTCCACGCCAGCAGGGACGCCGGCGGCAGCAGCGGCGGCGGAGACCGCGCACTCTCGCCCTCCTCGCACTTCATCTCCCTACCGGGAGAACTCGCTTTCGGGATAATCTTGACGGTTGTCAGTTCACTCGCGTCAACACGTGCTGCGCCTTGCGACGCCGCGTCCACACTAAACAACCCTCGAGTGGTGCTCGGGGTGAAGAACACCCCGCGCCGCCCTCGTACCTCGACAGCCTACTCAGCTCCGGACTAGCCTCGAGGGTGCTCCACTGACCCCGGCCAATAGGAGCGCGCCGCCGACTGGGCGGGATTCCCGGCGACCAATCGCGGCGCGGCCGAAGCCTTCCCAACAAAAAAACTGGAGTATACACTTTGAATAGAGGAGCTTTCGACGTAGCGCGTTATGTTATGTCGCTTTTTGTAATGAGTGCGAGCATTAAGCCCATTGTTGAGCCGGGTTCGTTATGGACGCCGCTCCAAACGCCCGGATAACGATTTTCATTTAGAGTGTTTTAATAAGCCCGTGTAAGCTTATGTTAACAAAATATTTGAAACGATTCTTTTATGTTGCCAATAAGTTCGAATACTTTATTTAGAGATTTTGTGTAGGTACTTATTTTATAAATCCTACCTATTGAAATCGAATTGTTAAGTCTGATTTTTTTTTCTTAGATTTTACTTTATTCGATGTATTTGGTTTCTCTCTTCACATAACATTTTGAAGTCATTTTTAATCTTCAATGAAAAAGAATATGATCTGTAAAATTACCACCATACCATACCGAAACGACTCCCCATCTTTCGATGCACCATCAAATCCAACCAACAAAGATTCTACAAAACTTTTCAATGCTCTAAAAGTAAATCTGCTTAAACGATCCGTCGGGGTGTAACAGTCCTTGCACATGTTGAAGTACTTAGCTCATTGTAAACATAAACAATAGCATCTTCTTCGAAAGTACAGAACCCAACACTATCAGTTTATGACTTGCACGTGTGCGCACGCGATTGTTTTCGGCGCTTCTTCACTATAAAACGGTTATTGTTTAAATAGTCATTTAGAATTACCTACAATTATACCAAACACATGTTGTAACTTGAATAGATAGTTTAGCCAGGTGTTTTAGCTTTACAAATTAAGTTTCTTTCTTGTTTTCATAATGCGTTCTTGAGTACAAAATCTGCCTATATCATTTTCTGTTTTCAATATTATGATGGTTTTCTAAATCAAGGTTAACGGTATCACATCCAAATTAAAGTGTGATTTTAATAAGTTGTTAAGTAACGGGTAACGTGTTATTAACAAAACAAATTATAGTAATATGAACGGAAAGAAAAACTTTTGCATACTTTATAACTAAGTAGTTCAAAGTAAAAACCACTAACGCTTGACAAACATTAAATTGTTGGCTTTATAATTATAATTTTAATTATTGTCCTTAAAAGGTTTTTTTTGGCTTGTTATTAATATGACATACCTAGGTACCTACTCTCGAACGCAGCAGTAGCTACTATAAATATGATATAGCTTACTTATGTAACGTTTGAGATAGATTAAATACATAGCCTATACCGGCCACTTACCACAAACGGCGTGACAAAACTCACATTGTAATAAGTACAAAAACCCGTTCATTATAATTAAAACAATAGAAGTTTGTTTTACGACTTGCAGGTGTGCAATTGGAGATTATGTAGAACAATAGCTTTAACTGGATATATGGATAAAGATTCGCTGAAGCCGCTAACACTCGGCTACGATATAAAGCTTCAAGATTCTATAAAACAAAATTTATTTATTTATTTAAAACAAATAAAATAGTAAAGTAAAATATTAAGGCAAATAGTAAAAT
>JAKRBP010000808.1:37487-52375 GCA_022398575.1 Heliothis subflexa | reverse complement strand
GACCAAGTTTTATCTTCGCTAAGTTTGTCCGTCGTCGAGATAAAATTACCTTCCTTTCCCATTATAGTTTTAATTATGTCGCCGTGACGATAACTGTTGTGTTTACGCTCGTCACCAAAGTAGATAATAGTGACAGCTAATGCTAACGATATGAAATAATAGCTGTAATAGCCGATAATTATCAGCAGTCGACCCGGAATTTTAATCGACTTTCATGTGTTTAATGATAATGTAGATCGATGCGGTTTTTTATAAACAAACAAAGCCAATAAATTATCTTTATTAGTCGTTTTCGTTGCTAGCGTGTTGCATAATGCGCAAAATGAAGGAGGTAAACAAACAAACAAATGCTCCGAGAACGCGATTGTAATACTTACCTACGTCAGTTGCAACTGGGTGTTAATTTCCACACTAAAGTATTTTGATTCTAGAATAAAATTGTTTTAGAAATAAATCAAATCGTTAGACAGCTGTGAAACTTGATAATCTTTGCAGTCGAGAACAGATTCTTTGTCAAAACATTGTAAGAGTCTCATGTGTCGAAACCAATATATCGGAATGAAGCGAATGCCGAAAAAATCGATACCAAAATGTAATGTAATTCCTGGCACAATATCACTCACGACGTTGAGTGGCGAGATTGCGAACGAAATAAAGACGAGATTTTCCTCTCGTTTCAGGCGAAGTATCATACCGCATCGGAGAAAAGGGCGCTGTGAAGGTGCTCTTCAGTAGCGACGAGCGAGCCGCCGATGAGAGGACCGATAGAGAGGTGAGGATCATTATTCAACACATTAAAAGGCCGTAGATACAAGCAAACTTCTAGTCATACATGATTTGTAGTTTCTCGCGGTTTTCTTCCGCATCATGAGGAAAGTTTCAATAAAGAGCCAACGAAAGTCATCTAGGTAAATCGTTGCAGCAATTTTACCATAAAAACAAAAGCAGTCGTATAAATAATACCAGTTACAATAATAAACATTTCGCGCAGAATGGAAACACACATTTGTAACATTTATTGCTCCTGAAGACAATAGCCGAACTAATTTATGTTGTCTGGCTACGAGATTTGGCAATAAACCACGTCAGGTGGCGCAACCCAGTTATCATTGATGATAAATAACTCATCATGACACGTCTATCGAGGCGCCAGCGTGCGTATTTTGGCGATACTGTAGTGCGCTGCGTGATTTGTAAATGTATGGCGACAATTAGCACTTTTGTTACGCAGCTTCGTAGTCACGGGATGGTTGATGATTGATTGGAAACTTAGTGGTATGAGTGAATTTAGATATCTTAGTCAGAGCCATCCTTAGTTTCTAACTACAGATTGTACGGGCACTTAAGTGACTGTCAAGGTCTGAATACTATTGACTGAAAGGCACACCTTTGCCCTCCGTAATCAACAAACTTTTATTGAGATACGAATAATTCTGAGCGGGGGAGGAGAAATTTTCTCCATCTTTATGATGCTGTTACTTATACTTTATTTCGTTGTTTCAGGTAACCCGCGCGTTCAACCCTGAAGCGCAGTGCTTCCGGCCTGTGGAGCCCGCCGCGGCGCCTTCGCCCCCCGCGCCCGCAGCGTTCTCTCCCGCGCCGCCGTTTCGCGCGCAGCCCCTCACCTTCACAACAGCGACTTTCGCGCAGACCAAGTTCGGCAGCACGAAGCTGAAGACGAGCAGCAAACGCGCGAACCGCATGTCGCCCACCGAGTTCAGCAACTACATCAAGCAGCGGGCGATGCAGCAGCAGCTGGCGGCGCGCGCGCTGTCGCCGGCCTCGGACCCCGCGGCGTACTTCGTGGCGCGGCGCGAGCCCGCCCCCGCCTCCGCGCCGCCCTACCCGCCGGCGCCGGCGCACCTGCTGCTCGCCAACTGAGCCGCGCACGCGCGCTAGCCGCCCCGCGCGACCCGCTCATAGAGTCTTTACTTTTTTACGAGAGAGACGCGCGCCGCGATTTATTTTTTTATTTTCCGCGGGGGCGTCCCGCGCCGCCCGCCGCTTGTGATATCCGTACGATTTTCCATAACTTTTTGTATTCTCGTTCGTTACGTCGATGTGTAAATTTATCGATAGGAGCAATAATCTGCCGCGCGACTCGCCGGCGATTTATTTTCGTAATATTTAATGCTGAGTCAAGTTTTTGATGTCTTCGTTCGATATCGATATATTCGTAGGGTGTAAGGGAGCGATAGGCCCAACGGCCGCGTGCGCTTACGACGACGTACCTTCTAGAGCGAGCCTGTATACATACGTCCTCCGATCTAAGAGAAATACTGATATTTAAATATGTATACATAATATATATTCGTACGCGATAATCGTCTAATTTTTCACGTGGAAACGAGGCCAATAGAGAAATTACGTATTTTTAATATTGAAATTGATAAATTCATACTTACTATTATAGTGTACTAGTACCTATGTATTGTACTCGTATGTTGTAATAAATGTTTGCATATCCGGTGGGACGTGGTCGGACGGCGGCGGGCCGCCCGAAGGCGTCGGAGATCTCACATAGTGTAATCATCACTCGTACGATTGTACCCTTATAATAATAATTATTATAATACTATACATAATATATTATAGGTTTAGCTACGTTTCAATCTAACAGTATTTTTTTAAGAAGATATTAGTCCTTGTGTACATTTGCCGGCGACCGCGCCGCGGCGCCCGGCCTTAGCGTGTATGGTATACTTATATTGTTATAAAAGACATGAATATGGATAAATGATAGAAAAATATTTCTCAATTCATTAAGATAACGGGTGCATGCAAATTCATAAAAATAAATACTATGTGTTATTTATCTTTTTTATATTTCACTTGGCGCTCGGTGCAGTTTTTCAATGGAGGTCAGTAGTGGTGTAGGTGCAGCGGCGGCAAGCAGTGTCGAGACACGCATGCGCGCGGGTTCCATGCACAACACTCACAATATTGTACCTAAACTGATATGTACAACTATTTTTTACTATTTTTATATTTTGATTTAGAATTAAGGCTAGTTGTATGATTTCAACCTTAACATGTACTTTATTAACGCCCTATAATTAAATTATTACGTAATATGTAATAATATCGGTGTGATTATCGATTGAGAAACTGACCGAAATGCTACAGTATTTTGTAGATAAAATCTATAATGTAAGTTTAATAATAATACAACTTAGCGTAATGAGATTTTTTATTATAAAGATACTTTTTATTTTTCTTTCTTTTGTAAGATATATTCGATGGAAGTGTTAAAGATAATATAATATTTGCATAATATAGTAAATGCGGCTCTCCATGTCCGCTAATATAATTAGTCAATAATAATTTTTCATATTGTTGTACGACTTTTTAAGTTTATATTAAAATGTTTTGTGCAATCTATAATGTTTATTATTACAACCCTTAACACTAAGGTATGAAAACAGATACCTTACCACTTCAATCAGATTATGTTAAAACAAACTAGTCAATCAAAGTTCAAAGGATAAGTATAAAATCAAAGACAAAGATAATAATCATTAAGTCACTTTATTATCAAACCACAAAGATGACAAAATTGAACCTCATCTATGGACAATTTTAACAAATTCAGACGCCGTCAAATACAAAAATATTTATGCAGTATTTAAATTTACACAACTTCCTTGATGCTCTATTATTATTAAAAGTTCAAATAAAACTTAATCATTTGTACTAAAACTAAAAAGTATATACTTATAATCGATTACAAAATGAGGATAAAATATTAATAGTGAGACTGACTCCAATTGAGTAAAATTTGTCTACGACTTCAGATTTAATGGTCAATTTAATTAACCAATAAATGCTTAGCTAAAACTATTAAACATACACATATACAGAGAATTTATTGCAGTAGTAATTTTATTCATAATTCACGGCGTCTCAAAAAGTGCTTGACAATTGACTATTCTATCAACAAATTTTAACTCTGATATAAAAACGCACTCAATCCAGTAAGGACATCTTTACAGTTCATAATATCACTTAATTTGTACATTAATCAAGACGTGTAAAAGACTATTTTTCATCAATTAGTTTTCGTACCAATTTATAAAATATTTACATTAAATGTGTATCAAGTTTAAGGCAATCGAGAAACGACAAATCGACATTGTCCGAATATTATAGTTTGTGTCGGAAAGGATACAATTCTGTTACTATGGTTAGTCCGTCAATACTTTAGCACTAAAAACTTAATTCGAAACGTACTTAATTCCATATTATAAAGTATATTTACAGTGTACAATTTCAAGAATATACACTTTAAATTTACAGGAACATTTTATAACTATTTAGTAATTATGATATTTATTATGTATTGATACAGAAAACGGAAGATATTTTTTGGCACCAATTGACAGCGAGAACAGAACATTTTGTTGTAAAAGTACAAAGACTATATTAACAGTATCCGAGTCCTAGATAATTCTTAAAAGTATATTTTACATATCATTTTGTCCAGATTTTTAGGCCTTTATCACCAACCATACTTGCTACCATAGATGAGGAGATATGCCCTTAGTGGTTCACATAGAATATATTAAAAATACTAAAAATAATCAGTACATTTTAGTGAAACACAAATGACCTTACCATTTTTATACCAAATCAAATAATTCATTGAATCCCAAAAATTACAATAAAATAACTATTTAATATTTACAAGATAAGAAACTAAACGTAATTTAAAGAAAACGCGTAAGACCATACAATTATAGATTTAAAAAATATTCATACATAATAAGAAACAAATTCTTACACACAAGTAAACACTGGTTGACTGATTTTGACTATGTTTCACAATTTTGGCCCGTGATTCCAATATTCAAAAATAGAATAGTTTGCTATAATTATTTACTTAATTATGTATCATAATTTATTTAGTAAATCATGATAAGTACTTACATATCTATAGACATAAGTGTCCAAGTGAGTCCACATAAACCATTACGTCAAATTGAATCAGTAACAGTCTTTATATCACTATGGACAGAGTAGTAACAATAAATAACACAATTTATGAGCAAGGCTTTACGAGAATAAACGATGAAAATAAAACTTGATTCTCATTTCAAATCAAAAGTCAAGGAATGACATCATAATGATACAAAAACAATATAATTTCAGTACAGCCGAGCTGTAGCAATCGTGAGTCTGTATAGAACGAATGTATGTACAACGTAGAGCCGGCGGCATCAAGTCACATCGACACCACAAAAGAAATTAGATTTAAAATAACGAGTAGTAGAAAAGCGCATCGCTTTCATCGACTTTCAAAATATTATCCTAGAGGCGAGTCATAGCTCGATTTAGCCGAAGATCAGTGAACCATCTCAATGTGTCGCTGTAAGCTCTTCTTGTTCATGTAGAATCTGTCGCACATGGCACACGGGAAGAATACTTTTTCGTTGTCTGCGTGTCGCGCCCGAGTGTGCGAGGAGAGATCGAGTGCCCGAGCAAAGTACACTTTGCATATGTTACAGAAGAATTTGGTGGGAGTAGCATGCATCGTGCGGTGGGCAATGAGGTCTCGGGGGGTAGCGACGCCATCGCCGCATTGTGCACACGTGAATTCACCAGGGGGAGCTGCAGGAACATTACCGTCATCACTCTCTTCCGCGGATTCTTCCTCCTCTCCGTGATGGCGCGCTCGATGCGCCCTCAGCGCCTGGTCATTGTCATACTGCGCGCCGCACAAATCACAGGAGAAGTCATCGTCCCCCTGACCTGTAGCAGAGGAGCTGCCCTCGCCACTCTCATAATGTTTCTTCATGTGAATGAGCAATGTTGACTTTCTAGTAAAACTCTTATCACAGACCGGGCAAAACACGGAGTTCGGTTGGTGCACTTCGTCCATGTGGCGTTGATAGGCCGCTCGTTTCGTAAACTCCTTGTCGCAGATCGTACAGTATCTATCCTCCATAGAACCAGAATTTTGCATATCCATATCGACGGAATCGTCAGATCGTAATTTTTTGTTTGGATTAACAACGGTTACTTCGACCTCTGGCGGTAGTCTTCTTTTTGCTGCAGTAGCGGTGACAGGTGGGGGGCCCGGAGTATGCGTGACCTTAGCAAGTTGCGACGGGTCCACGACTTCATGTTTGCTTATCTTGCTAGTAACTTTGTGCTGAGGCATCCAAAGCCCAGAGTTATTAGCGGCTGCTTTTCCATCGGGTGAACGTAAATGCCAACCGCGATGGCTTTTCAGTGCTGATATTGAAGTGTAACTTTTATGACAAATCTCGCAGTCGAACGTCTGTGGTTGTGCTGGCATCTGATTGACGCACTGGTGGTTTTGCAAAGCAAGCAAACCGACAAACTGCTTGCCACATGTGTCGCAAGGGTATCTCGCTTGATAATCAACGCTGGGATCGGCTGATTCCTGGTCATTTTCATAATCAGGTTCCATCTCTTGTGTCATGTCTTGAGATTTACTTGAACCTTGGTTGGCGTTATAACCTAGCAGTTCCCTTGCGTGTGCAGCCTTCAAATGCTCGTACAATTCCAAGGTTGAACTTAGAGGTTTGCCACATATCTTACACATTTGAACGGTGGATTTGTGGACATTCTTTCGGTGACGGTAGTACGATTTTTTGTCTGCAAACGTGATCTTACATATAGTGCAACTAGACCTACTACTAATGTCTCCACTAGCCGATGCTGTGGATGTATCGTTGCTACCACTTGTGCTAGGATTTACAATTCCGTGTTTAGCGCGCTTGTGTTTCCACAAACTAGTCCTGAGTGGGAACCGTTTAAAACACAATTCACACGAGTAAGGCATTGTTTCTGGTGTCGCTTGTTGTACATTGTTCGGGAAATTTGAGAAGTTAAAACTATTAAATTGCGGCGTTGAGAGAGCCGCACCGTTCTCTTCAGGATTGAATTCTTCCTCTTCAGTCGAGGCTTGCATAGTGTTCTCTTCACTATCGTGTCTATCAGCTAAAATGTCTGCATGCAATACTTTCTTATGTTTCCATATATTCTTCTTATGCATGAATCCTTTGCCGCAAATATCACATGAATAAGGAGCATTAGGGATATTGTAATTAGGTTTAAATGATACAAACCCAGGTTGAACAACAGGGTATTGTTTGATGGGTTTTCCAATTATTTGTGGCGCAAACCCACCTTTAATGACGCCTGGTTTCCTGTTTGTGGTTGGTATTTTAGCATGAATACGCATATGATTTGAATATGCCTGACGACTTTTGAATGATCTGATACAAATGTCGCAGAAGAATTCAGATTCGGCGACTGCGCCAACCCCCGCATGTGTCTGCTGCACATGCTCGGACAGTTTCTGTGGAGTGCTGTAAGAGTTGGGGCAGACGCTGCATGGATAGAATTTAACTCTCAAATGAGTATTCTTATGCTCTGCGAGCTCCGAAGGACGAAGGAATTTCTTCTCACACTGGTCACAGTGGTGGGCCACTTGGTTATGTTCCGCGACCTGATGATCAGTCCACGCGTCAACAGTTTCGAATATGGCGTTACATTCCGTACACGAGTAATGATACTCCTCTGCTTCTTCCTTCACAATGGACATATCAGGCTCGGTGCTGGTCATGCCTAGCGTTCTGTCAGAATGCTCCATGTAAATGTGTTTGTTCAGATCAGTAGCTTGTTCGAATTTAGAATCGCAGTGCTGACAGTAATGAGGTTTCTCCTCATTATGTATAATCTTCAAATGTTTCACTAAATTCGGATAGCTGCTGTTTTTCTTTCCGCATAATGGACAGTCAGTTGGTCGTCCGTCGACACATTTGTTTTGGTTATCCGACTGATCGAAACTGCCAGCGTGGACGGCTAACGCGTGATCATTGAAGTCTTGCATATTGCTGAACCTTTCTGTACACAAATCGCAGGCTATATAAATAGTACATTCACCTTTACGAATGTGTTTTTTGAGTAAACTTTTATCTTTGAATCTAGATCGGCAGTGAACACAACAGAGGGGCAATCTTGACTGTCCGTCCTCATGTGTATCCAAAACATGCTTCAAGATAAACTGTTTTAGTTGGAACTTAGCCGGGCAGAGCTTGCACGCATACGACCTGGCATTGAAAATATCTTTGTATTGAACCTTGACCTCTTTCGGTTCGTCTTCGAGAACTAAATCATCGGTAATGCCGTTTTCGTTGTAAATAATTTTCCACAAATTGGTACAAGAATTTGACCTCATATGACTGAGTAAAGCGCCAATGTGGCCGAATGTGATTACACAGTTGTAACAAGTGTGTTTTGGTACTTTGTGTCCGTTTTTCTGCAGATGTTGTATAACAGCTTTTCTGCGGGGATGCTCCCGATCACAGCACAAACAACGCTTTGTGTTAATTTGTTGAATGATGTCACGATATTTTTGGATGAAATCTCTTTGGGTTTTAGTAACATAAGTTTTGTCAGGGTCAAGTTCTTTCACCTGATCCTCATCGTCGATGGTATCATTAGGATCCGCAGTTTCGTCCAGTTCCTCGTCGTCTTCATTAGCTTCACTGTTAAATGAATTAGTTTGCAAGCCCTCACTTATTTCGACGACTGGTGCCAATGTCATTGGAAGGTCATCGTCTTCTTCTTCCTCGCCTTCGTTATGATTCATCTCACCTTCTTCATCATGTTCTCCGTCTTCATGTTCTCTCTCTTCCTGGCCCTCGTCGTCCTTCATGTCATCTTCAGCTTTTATGTCGACACTATCTTCTTCTTCCAAATGTTCTTGGCTTTCTACAGTGTCATCGTTGACATCTTTCTCGTTATCGCTTTGAGCACCTTCCATATTATTATCATCCTCACACTGGTCAACATTTTCGTCGCCATCAGCGTTATCATCGCCTTCTTGATCAATGGCTTGCTGGCGAGCAATCTCGATTTCGTTATCTGAGTCCATATCAACCGTGTCATAATGTTGATTCTGATTATTGTGCATTTCTTCATCAGCTTCTTCATCACCTTGCTGATGTTCGTATGCATCGATATCGGGCCCCGCTATAATAGCTTCGGCGTCGGGTTCCGTAAGAATAGCCTCGACTTGAAAAGACGCAATCTCAGGTTCGGATATCAATGTTTCTGGACTTTCAGGACCAGAATTTAATATTTCAGGTTCCGATACCAGTACTTCAGGTTTAGACGTCAACAAAGTCTTAAGGATCTGAGGTTCCTTTTTCTTTATTTGTAAATCTTTGAGAGCTTTAATCCGCAGAGGATAAGGTAAGTTATTTTGCGATGCCCTTGACGTTTTGATTGGAATGGGTTTTTGTGGCGTCACAACTTTGTTCATGGGCATAATTTTCGCTGGCATGTTCTTATTCATGAATTGCATCTTATGACTAATAGGATTCGGCATCATCCGTGCTTTGGGGTTGAACGGGTTCGGTCTGAGTTTTGGTTGTAGATGAGTGAGAGTTTTCTTAGGGGTAATTTTGTTTGTGTATCTGTCGAAGCTGTGTGAGGTGAGTTCGTGTCTGCGGGCGTTGTGTGAGTACCTGTAGGAGCGGCCGCAGACGAGGCAGTCCTTGGACGCCAGCTGGTGGATGCCCTGCCGCGCGTGCAGCGTCTCGCCCGTGGGCCGCATCACTGTGATAGACACCTCCGGCATGTGCGGCACTTTTGGGTAGCTTTGTGCCGGCTCATTCATTTCTTCCTCTTCTTCTTCATTGTTTTCACTTTCCGCCCCCTGAAAATTGTGATACAAGTAGAGGTAATCAACTGAACAATTATTTACCTACAAGACTACTTATTAATAATGTAATCAGTAAGGAAACAAAATGAATAAACATTCTTAGAGAATCGGAAATCAGCAAATTATATTTTCAATCAGTAACATTTATGTGACACCTCAATTGAATACCAACACCTTACTTTGTAAAAGGATATTTAAAACTTACAATGCTACTTAAAAAATCACGTACAAACTAAAACACCTCCTCAAAAACACTTTTTAAACTGTATTAACAATAATAATAATGATTTGATTACAAAGTATGATTCACAACATAAGAAGAAATATGACATATTATCAAATAGACGAAAAATACAATAATAAAACAATTATTCATATAAAATTTAACATTCAAATAACAATTATAAGATACTCTAATGAGCACACATGGTACAAATATTAACTGAGTGCTCTTTACAAATAAATTGACCACACTTTACGCAGAACTGTTTAGTTCTCCTATCGCGTTTCGTTGTTTTTACACATATTTTACATCTCCTTCTATTCTTATAATACGGTTGCACATTATTTCGCAAATGAGGGTATTTATTTTTCTTTTCATCTAAATCTTGTATAGGAGAAATCAAAAGTCTTTCCTCATCTGGTTCAAGTAAGCTCAAAGCTAAATCTTTAATAAATGATCTTCGCTGAGTAACATTTGAGTTTTGAGAACACCACAATACTTGGGCATTGACCGATGCTATGTTCAGTAATGTAAAGAATAAGGACAAAGTCCAATCATTTGTATGTTGCATGGTAGTGTAATAATTCATGAGAACATCAACTACTTCCACAGCCGACTGATTCTTCTTATAGACGGATACAACTGTAGTGTGATTTATATGACCTTTCCTATAATATCTAGGTTCATTGGTCAATACATTCACTGATTTCCCTTCAGTATCGACATAAGATGTCAATGAGACTTCATGATCAATAAATCCAGACATGAATGTTCGACATTTCCTGTATTGTGAAAGAAATAGTGGTGGTATCATATCACTGTTTGGATGCAAGGCTGCAATGGAGAATAACTGGTACTCATTCCTAAGGCAATCAATCAATGCAGAGGATGTATACCAACTATCCATCACAATTGTTCGACCAGATCCAGCTAAATGCTGTACTAACTTTTTCGTAATCTCCTCAGCACCAAAGTAAGGGTCAGTTATGACGTCCAAGTTGCTCATATAGAATGTAGATGAATCAACTAGAAGTACCATTTTTATACCCCGCTTCAGTGGTTTCTTATCAATTTCATATCGAAATGGGCAAGGTCCGTAAACTGGCACGATGATCTCATCAATAACCGCGATATTCTCGATGTCGTGAGATGTTCTGCAATTCATGGCGAAGATTTCAAATACTTTCCGCATACGCTTCATTATGTCGAACTGTATAATGCTGTCGTCATCCTCTTTATCAAAGCTGATATTCTGCAGTAGGTATTTGAACCTTTCGTATTTCATGACATTTCTAACGCAGGGAATACCACATTCAGAGTTCCATAAGTCAGCACATATCTGATGCGTCGGCCGCATTATGCCATGCAAATACAGAATACCGATAAGCGTTTTAATTTCGCTGACGCTTGTTGAGTCCATGAAACTTTTCCCATTTGTCACAATATTTTCATTAGTAGAAGCGACAATCAATTCTAGTAGGTCATCAGTGAATAACAACTGCCACGCAGTTTTAGGTCGTGCACAATGTTTGCGGACTTCAGATTTACGTTTTCTTAGTTTGAAAGCTTCTTTGATTCTGGCATTATTGACTGATGTTGATAGTTTTGGAGATTTGGATATGACTTTCCTATTTCTGCACATGTAACCGCTTTTGCAATCAACAAAATCATCATCAATTTCTGGTTGGAGTTCAGCCTCTGTGTCAGAATCATGGTCAGAATGTTGCAAAACATCGCACTCCTCCTTTGTTTGTAGTGAATCAATCACCTCATTGTCTTGAACCATGTCCAAAATTGCATGGACCCGATGCCAATCCATTCGAGGATCCACACATTTCTGTGGATGAAATTAATTTAATTGAACTATTCTCCCACTGGTATTCTTCAAATATTAAAGTGTTCACAACATATCATATCACTAACATAAGAAAATAAATAATAAAACCAAAGTTGTATAAAACTTATTACAAAACCAAAGTTTGGAATAGTGAAGTGTCACATTAAATAAAACTACTTGATACAAAACAAGCGCTTGTTACATTCAGTGATAACTATATTGAGCATGTAATCTCTACCTTATCACTTCGTGGTGTGAGCCCCAATGAAGCCAAGATTGGGGGACCTTCAGGTTGCACTTTGTTTGACAAGCCCGTGGCATTCTGAAATATTATAAACAAGTCATGAATAAACATAAATTATTGAATAATTTAAAGTATTTTGAGTCTTATTTAAACCTTTGCATATAGGAAAATACTGTTTAAAGTACACAGTTACTGATTACATCAACCATAGCAAGTGAATGTAAGAAAAGTCAGGGACTTGTGTGCAAGATATTATGGACTCTTAAACACACTGCAATGTAATACAATGTTTAAGATTACATAAAAAACCCGAATGTCATAATGATGACTGAAGGTTATTTAATTAAAAGAAGCATGAAACATGAGGAGCGCTCTATAAAAACCTTGCTGTAATTCAATTTTATAATCAGTCCCATAAACTGGACCATACAAGGAAAACACATTTAAATAATAGACATACATTTCATTCTGGACTTATCAAAAACAGTCAGCATTCAGTTAACTCATTATCACTCCACACAAGTTCTCTGTGTGTAATTTAGCTGTCAACTGTTCACATGTCCTTGACACCAATATGCAGCAGTGTCTTAAGTGCCTATACACCAGACCAGAACTACTAATAAACTTCCAGTGCATAACTCAAGTAGATAAAGAATTTATCATAGCCAGTACTAGGCTGACTCATACATACCTCAATGACAGGATATGAGCCATCAATGACCACTCCATCATCATAAGCCTCATCAGATAGTGGTTCACTTTTTATTTTCACCTGAAAATACATATTTCCTCCATATAAACAACAGTCATAAAATGCTAACTGACAGTTCCAAGCTCAAATATCCAGAAAGATAAACCCACCTCTTCTAGTTGGCTGCCATCTTTCAGAGACAGTAGTTTGTTTTGTGTCCTTTCACATACATTTTTAAATACATGCCAATTGTTGACATTGTCCATGCATTTCCTGCAGACATTAGTGGGCAGGTCGTCATTTTCGTTTATCTGAAAAAACAATCATACGTAATCATCGCTCGATGGGCAAATAGGCGCTCTCCACGACGCGCTCGTTTCATCAGACCGAACGAGGCGAAACCGCGCCTCGTGTATAGATAGCTACGCGAGGAGAAACTAAGTAGGTAGGCGTAGGTATAGCCGAGCGCCGGCGAGCGGCTGCTCCTCGACCGAATAAGTAGAAGCGAGTCGAGTGGCAGCCAGCGAGCCCCTCGAGGGTTAGCGCTCGATATACGCACACAAGTATAGCGCACTCACGCCGACAGCGACGCTCGACCCGTCCGAGGGACGAGCTGCAGGCTGGTCTCGTCCGATAAATCAATACGCCCGACGGCCAAGCCAACTCGACCCATACCTAGCGATACGCAGCCCCCACCCGATATGACCCCCGGGAATAATGCCAACCCGACCCTCATGATAAGCGCCATTCCTCAACGGCTGCACGGAATGCGACGCGACGCGGCCACGATCCGAACGATAGCCGTGGAGCATTACAAAATGGTGGACGATCTTACGACATCTCCACCTAAACGCGCTGCCTGTCATTGCTCGAAGCGAGGCGGATGACGAGTTCTCACGTATGCCGAGGGTCTACTTTCACTCAAAACATCACTGTATCACTTATTTTACACATTACTTACCTCTATGGACACGCAATCCTTGATTTTAGAAGCGAGGACGGGAGGTTCCGAGTCATCCGAACTGGTGGTAGGAAAAATCGGCAGTAATTCGCCTCGAGATGACAAGCACAGTCTACAAACACGATCATAGTTCACATTCATTGTAAATAAACGATATTTTGAAAGTATTAACACCTTCCACAATCTTTAAAAAAAGGACGCCATGTCACCACGAGCACTTCAACACAAAGCACTGCATATCGTTCTTGCTAGAGCACGAAAGCGGCTGATGATGAGGATGAGAAGTCGATAGGTTCGGTCGGGACGGCTGGTTCGAGTCGGCGACCACCTGTCGTTCTGCGCATGTGCGCGTAAAATTGCGTCAGGGTGGCCAACATAACAAACACAAAATGTAGTTTATCTCAGAGTTCATAAACATTTTAGCAGTTCTCTTTGCAACTGACTTGCGAACTGATTTGATTATACAACTTATATTTTATTTAAAATCAATGCAAAAAGTCTTAAAAGTTTAAGTTTTAGTCCTAACCTAATTTTAAAGAATTTTTCGTTTCCGGAAAAGCGTTATTTCTCGGGTTAAAATCTAATTAAGTTATGCTGTTACATCCTTAACAATACAGCAACACACCCACATTATATGACCAGAAACCGTATGTAGGAACTAAATACAAGATTACAAATTAATATTTTAAGGGATATATTTTAGGAACAGGAACTTGCAAATCTCTCGTAGGTATAGTAGAATTTGTATTCATCTCATCATAATAACATACTATATAATGATCAAATCTTTTTAATCATCTTCAATAATAGGAGATTGATAAAATACATGGAAAGTAATTAAACAGTACACCACACACCACATGTTCATAAAATTGATTAAATTGTTTGTAGTCTCTGAATTGCGCGACATAAGTAGTTCTATCTCCTTCTAAACCAGTAGAACCAAAGCGGCAGATTCAAACTTCGGATAACTTCGCTGATGTTTCTCTGTGGCGGGAGATTACAAAACTCTGACGATTGTTTGTTTTGGTTTATTTGCGTCATAATTCGTAAAAACAATATTTAGCATGAAAGACTTTACATTGTATCTTTGATGTAATTAGTTTTCGTTAAATGAAAACTCAGATATGTTGTATAAATGTTTAAAAACGATAGTTGTAAAAACAAGGTGGTGCCAACTTTATGGGTGTATATTAAACATAGAGGTAAATACTCTAGAGGAGCAAACCTCG
>JAKRBP010000803.1:443209-459859 GCA_022398575.1 Heliothis subflexa | reverse complement strand
AATTGAAGAGGTCAGATAGGCTGTCGTGCTATTTAAAACATGTAGTTTGGGAAAAACCTAGGCAGATGATGATATGTTCATAGATTGTGAAATTAAGTAATATTGAGTTAGTAAGTACATGTGTGGACTGGTGATGTATTTAGACCGAGACAGAGAGACCGGAACTGGCGGGTGCAGCGAAGCGAGTCCCGCTCAAGGTCGTGCACACGCCTTCATAATTCAACTAAATTAACCACAAAGCGCATGCATCATAACTCATAATTTATACCAACTTACCGCGGCGTTATGTGTAATAGGGGACTCATGCGAGATGAACAAGCATTATGGGTACCACTATCGCCAACATTATTCAAATGTAATGTTTCATTGTGGCATGAATCTTAACACACGGTTACTCCTTTAGCCCGTCAGGTGGATTGGAGAAAACTCTGACACCTAGAGCTGGTCAGGTAGTTAGAAAAAGGTAAAGAAGAATAAGAAGTTATTCGTGATAATGGGATGTGATGAAATGTATGAAGACACAATGGCAGATGCCAACATTCAAGGCAATGAGAGATGATAATAAAATACTTAAGATGACACGTACAATACGAAGATATTTGTAACATGAGAAACGGATATAATGTTCTCGTAGAGTAAAAACCAAAACTGATTTATTGCCGCTCTGATCGTGGCTCGAAGCGTGACGGATAACGGAGTGGAGCCGGCTCCTCACTGCAACTATTTATTATGGATAATGGTCGCAGGCTGTCATGGCTCATTAGACAAATCTTACTAAGTGACCGCTCTATTCCGTCATTAAATGCCGCTTTTTGACCGGTTCTAATTGATTCATCTTCTCTTACGACTTTAACATTATCTTTTCGATCTTTTTACATTCAAAACAATTATCAAAATCAAAAAATATTTGGATTAACAAATGTACAGTGTTTCGGTGTACTCGCGTGACTGTTGATTATTCTGGTGAAATTCTTTGCAAAAACGTAAGATTGTTTCAAATCACGGGAATTACGCGATGAACGATGAAATATTCTCTCTTTTTTGTTAGTTGTTGGTTATTTTTTAGAGAAAATGCTAGTTAGACATGCGATTCAAACATAGTTTCCGAAACACCACATCCGCAATTGTGTTAATGGGAAAATTGTCATCGTGTCTTTTTAGCGAATGATCGAATACGATTGAAAACAAACAAGTGAAAGTGTCGGTGAGTACATTGTTTCATCGGTCGTTGTTTGTACGTGGTGCGCCGGCCACGTAGAGCGACGAAAAATCGGCAGAGAATCCAGATCACGTCACAGCCAGCCGCCTAGCTAATAATGATAAAGCAGCTGACCTCGAACTTGGAATTACTTTAAATAGTTCATTTGTTTATTTTATAGTCACGTGTGATTCTCTGATGATTCACGTTTCGTTTTCACTATTGTTCATTCTGCAAAGGTCATTTAAGATGACTTATTGTTATTATTGTGTAAAACCCAGGTACTTTTATTTATAGTTAACTAAATTGATATCTAAATAGAACAAGTGTTTAAGCGCTACACGAGCAATCAAAGAAGCATTATCAAACCATTAAAGTGGTTGTTGCCACATCGATCATCGCCATTTATAGCACTATACTTTAGAGTACCGGTTGTTGTTGTGCTCCGCAGTGCTCGTTGCAGTTTCCTTTATTTTTAGAAAATTTGGAGTCTCATGGATAAATCATCGAATCCGGTCACGACGGCATTCAGAGCGCGGTGTGGTGCGTATCAAGTATCGATCTGGTGAGCGGCTCAGCTGCGTCGCCCCACATTTCACGCTCGTTGCCAATCGCGACGAACACGCTCGCTTTGGTTACTCGCTTAGCTCTTGCCGCGCAGCTCTATGAATGCTGTATTTATGGACCAAAACAATGGTCACAAATAGAACAAGCTGCAGCTATTTGTATACTAATAAGAGCTTGGAAATTTCCTATGGCTTTACTTCAGAAAAGGAAGTTTGTAAATCTTCTTTGTAGTAGTAAAATGTCACTGTACTGAGTCTATTTGACATTTGTGTAATACAAGAAAATATTTTAGTTCTGCCATGTGCAGTATTAGTGTTCATGAAGTGGGTACATATCATGAACACAATTAAGATTAAAGTATCATTAGCAATCTAGCGGCAGTTTGTCTTGTGCTGATACTGTCTTGCATAACGCCAGATGTTCGTGACTCACACGAGTAGGTGTAGCAGCCTTTGCCATGATTTAATTAAGTAGGTACTATCTACCTTGCTCACTCTCTACTTAAATTCAATAAAGTAATTCAGCTAACATTGTTATTAATATACCTATCGAAATTAATGTTAATATAACCGTGACACAATTTTGCTAAAACAAAATGTTATCGTTATACACATCAGCTCTTTCCCGTTTGTGCGGTTACCGGTATTTACCGTAAACACAGGTGTGGTAATAAACCACTTAATCTCTCTGTAGCATTTCATACAAGTTACTCATGGGCCTGCGATTATGTCTCAGTAATGTCTGGACTCGCTTGTGAGCACCGTGAGAAACATTTGAAGCAAATTAACTTTCCGCCATTACCTACTGTCACGCGAGAAACAATGAGCAGCAAACTGCACACATTAAGTTTTTCTTGCATGTGTTACGTGTTGGCTGATGCATAACAATCGAGTCTGTGTAATCGATTGAATTAAAAAGTTTCACGTGCCTCTGCGATGATGATTGTTATTTGGGTCTTTGAACTAACGGGACTGCGAGTGAGCGCATGCATTCTAGACCTGTCGTGCTGTGCATTATCGTGACTTATCATTACATATCTCTACTTTACCAAGAAAATTAACGCTGATTAATTAGCGTGCCGTGATGACACATAGTAAATATACACTTAAGTGATTGTTCTAAGATTACATAAATGTACGATTTTTTGCATTTAACGCCCCTCGGAATAGGGAAAGATCAAATAAACATTTCATGAAAACCACGAAGCAATAAGATATATACAGTTCTATAATAGTGTAAGCGTCCTTGTCGTCAGGACTACGGAGACAATCGGTCCTCGTGACGGCTACAATGCGAATAATGACAGTATTGTTTGAACACTTTTAATTAATATCGATTTGGCGACATGCGATATCTTCATCGAGCAAATTAGGATTGACGGAGTTATAGTTTGCAATGTAGGCGTCCGTTCGTATCTTATTGAATACGTTAATGTAAATAGTCAGTGCTGTAAAATAAGAGCTTTGTTTTATGAAAAATAATATTAAAGTACATTTTAACTAATGAATAAAACTGATCCATATCAGAACTTGGTTAGCAAAGAGCATTGTTTCGTATTGCGTGGTGCTCTAATTAGAGCAGACTTAAAATAAAAATAGATATAAATAAGCATTCATTTTATTAGTATTTGTTTATTAGTAGTTGCACTTGTATGTTGACATTTACTATCGAATTGTTAGCACGTTTGTACATTTTGTAAACAGTCTGTATAAGGCATGACAAGGTCTCAAAGTGGCTAATGATATCATGCTGTCAACGGTGACTATCGTAACCCGATCGAGCGTGACATTCTTATTGACGTGTTTAAGCATAATTCATTATTAAATAACATCGTTTTCATAAATTGGTTTTTGGCATTTATTTCAAAATTATGAAATTATCTTTACTATCAAGACTGTCGTGTCTCGAGAACATTAGTGGAGTTTTTGCGGTTTCATAACCTTAATAATGTAGGAAGCTGTTGTTATGAATAGGTACTTACCCGGGTGTAGAACGTTAGGAGTTATATAAAAAATATTTATCATCTAAATCTAAAGGGACTATGATATACCGGATCTATAGTTCAACCAATTTGTTTTGCTTTCAAATCTTTTAGCTTGAATTTATAGGCGAAATAGATCACGATATTCCTAATGGACATAGAGTAAGTATTTCTTTACCTATATAGCTTAACATTTCCTCGTCAGTGATAGATGTATCTACCTATTTCTATACTGGAAATGACTAATAAAATTGCGAGCTGACATTTTATTGAATATTGATAATGGCATCGTCAGCCACGCCGGGATTGCGATCGCTTATTGAAAGCTTTAGTGAGGGGCATTCACGTGGTGATTGACAAATTGCCGCTGATCCCGGGGTGATGGAGCAAATCACGCTGCCAACAATGATTAACCCGGACCCGACCCGCCTTATTTCCTATTACACATTTTTCTTCATACGTGGACACCTGAAGTCTCTCGGTATATATCAATACCTGTAGACATCGATGAACGACACTACAATGATGACATCAACAATACGTTCGGTAAAAAATAAAACTGATTCATAATTTTTATTAGCCTCATATGAACTTTGATATTTGATTAGGTCAGTGTCGGTCACACGCAGCGCGGTGGTCTTAAGAATAGTTGAAGTCCTTAACTGAACGCCTACCTGTGAATTTGAATACATAAAATATATCAAACCGTTAAACGAAACACCTAAACGAGGCGTGGGAATAAAAAAATACCCGTATTTGTTTTTTTACCCATTCAAGAGCCTAATGTAAAATCCGTGCCGTATAACTAACAAGCCAGAATATTTTAACGAACCTCAAAAAACGTTCATTAATACTCGTACGACGCCAGGCGCATTATGTTGTCATCGGCGCCGGTTTAATTCGATGACGTAAATATATTGAAAATATCAGATTTAACAGTGTGATACAAATTGTACGCCTTCCATAAATATGAATGAAAAAAATCCTATTAAGTCTTTGTTTGTCAATTGATGTAATTGTTCGTTTTATTCCGCGACTGAAAAACACACTTAAATAACGAATGCAGTGATGATCTCAGTGACTTGAGTTTTTCGTTTACCTTCAGACAGACAGAAATGTCCTTACGTAGTGCTAATTAAATGTTACCATTTAAAACTTTTGAAAAATTTAAGGTACATTTTTAAACAGTTAGGATGGTTGATATCGTTAAGGGATCACATTTAAGTGCACACTCAAGGGATAATCCCTTTTCGAGTATCTCAGCAGCTTTAAAAGCCAATTTGTTTGAAAGTAGGTAGCTGTTCCAGGGTGCTCATTTACATATTTGTGTCACTATAGATAATAGGGTAGTTCCCAATATTCGGTCCCGCAGGGATACGATCATATTCAAACCGCACGATTTAACCGAAATATTAATTTATGATGAAATATTATTGTCATTTATTATACTTATCGAAATTCAAGTCGGGCTTAAATTACCGAAGGGATTACATTATTGTAAAATTATTGCAGTTGGTTGGTTCAATATGTATGTACAGTGTACTTACATTCTTATTTAATAGTAGTACTACGAAAGTAGGATTTTATTTTCTTCTTTTTATTTATACTCCATATAATCGAAGATTGGAAAACAGTAGCCAACTCAAGCACTATAATCTATTGAACCATTACCTGCACCAAGTAGAGTTTTAGCTCATCGTAATTGCCGTTAAGGTCTATAAACTGGCTGGAAAATTGAAGCAAATGCTGTGTTGCTTATTTTTACAGATAACATTGGAACTCTGTTAAATAATATATTAAATCTATAGTGCTAAAATAAATCTATTAAAATAACGAAAATAACATTCGCAATCTAAAATAAATCTTTAAATTAGTTTTAATAGTTGTATTCAAGTATAATTTTAACAAAGGAGACTGTTTTCCTTTCATTGCATGTTCAGTGCATGTTCAAACAACATAACTTAAAAATAACTCCAAATATAAACCAATATTGGTTGTTGTTACAATCGAAAACAGCGCGTTCCCAGATAAAGCCGCACTCACCTTAAGAAATGCGATCTCAAGGTGAAACTCGCTTTCAAGCCTGTTCGTTTTATAGCCGAGGTAATCCTACCGGTACAAATTCGCTCCATTTAACAATTGACGGTGAACCAACCCGACATGACCCGAGTCGCATGATCGTGGTGTAATAACTGCAATCACATTGCAACAATCTAGTCATCAAAACTGATTGAAAAGTTTCCCAGTGTTGTTCTGCATTCATCTATTGGTCAAACTATCTATTACGATGAACATCCATTAGTCATCATTTCATAGTTTAAAGTGTTATTGGACGATAAAGGTTCGTTACATGTACGATCGTCTGTTGTGTAAGCTGAACGGAATAATCCTCGTAGACAGCAATTGTCGACATCGTAATACTGTTTTAAGCCCGCCATAAACCGTTCGATTCAATGACAGGAATAACGTCTGATGGATTTAATGAAATAATATTATGAATTTTGAAAATATTCGTATTGTCCTCAATGCTCAGCGATGTGAACATATGCTACAATTATGTAGCAATACATAAATCTTACGATTTCTTAACCGTGATAGTATCGTGACTATGGATTGATGGGTGTGTAATGTGATATAACGTACTTGTTGTGTTAGCTAAGAATGCCTAGTTAGTATGTCTAGTTAGTATATCCAACTCTTGCGGAAAGCCATTTATCCTTATCTACTTGTGACACCATGACGAGCAGATTTTCAATCGATTTCCCAGTAGGCAAGGGTTACATGACTGAGGATGAGCGTTAGGGGCGTCATCAAGGCCTGGATGAGATTGGTACGAGATAAATAAGCGTAGCATAAATAAGGCTTATATACAGTGAATATGGAAGAACATTTCGTGAAATAAAAGTCCATTTCTTTTAGAATATGTTTTTATGTGTTTGGGTATATACGAAGGTACTTTTGAACTATCTTCTGATTAGCATGAAATTGCATATCTTACACATAAGGGCAAGGGTTCACGGGCTGAATAATAAAGGGTCCCGTTGTGTATAACAAGCGGAGGTCACGTCCGCGCCGCCGCTTGCGCAGCAGTTCGATGCCCGGTCGACTTAATTGGCACACGGCTATAACAACAAACACCGTATCACATATAAAATAATACAGTGCATCACAAAAGATTAAGCAATGCTTGGAACGAAAGTAACATAGATAGCAATTAAATGATTAATTACGCGTGCAAACATGTCATGTCATGAATATTGAATAGGAAAGTCAATGTGACCGTCATCGTCAGGTTAATCTCCAATCAATTGAAACCGTTTCTGGGTAATTAATGAATAATGAATTGACCAATGCTATAAACGACCACGTTAAAAGTAAATGGGACGCCGGAAGGCGAGTAGGCTTTAAAAAACAGTTCGTAAACGTTACAGCGCTGAATATGAGAGCTTCCTCAAAAGTAATGAACGTCCGTTGAAAATAAATAGTCGTGTCGTAAGAGAAATGTCTATTCATTTAATTTTAATGAATGATCATTACTAATAAATGAATAAATATTTAGTGGTATGTTAGTTTAATTGATTTGATTAGTTCTAACTGTTAATAACTTTACTTGTAGATGCACTCAATGCTGTTATATTGATTTACTATCTTATCAGTCTCTTTAATCTATCGCGAGCTCTGATAAGGTGAGTGCTCTAATCGATGAATACCGCAATATACTTAGTTATTTCTGAAGTCCCTCAGTGATTGTTCAATTGTTAAATAACTTTCGTCCAACGCGCAACATCCAACTCCTTCCTTCCCGTGTGATTTTTTATTAATCTACAAATCGGCACTTCATTCCTGTCAGTAGTTGCTCGCGAGACACAAAGAGAAAAAAAATCACTTAGTAATTATACCGTTGCAAGGAAGGGTCTTCGATTGTTTATTGCCTCCTCCGCCGGATGTTTCTACTATTCTATTTTTATTCAATGTTTCTTTTATGCTTTGAGTTGTCAAACATGGGTATGTACGGTTATTATGACTATTAAACCGGATTGAGGATTCCAGTGTTATAGTTTCAAAACGACCTTAAGTTTTTGTAGGTTTACTCTTTCAAAGAGTACAATGACAATCTATTTGCTGAAGTAGTGCATGTTGGAAAGCGTTTACTTTCCACTTGGTCGAGATTTACAGCATCAAGTGGTGACGGCCGCGGTGTCTGGTGTCATCGGGCCTTTCTAGTGAAACCCTCGCGGAGCAGGCGTCGGCCACTCGTGACCTCGCATTCATATCCGCCAAACTCGCGATGTAATGCGACACCACGAATTATTCTCCCGGAACTAATATTTGCAAAGTATCATACAAACTTTTAAACGTTCAGTGTTCCTACTTGAGCATTCTTATGCAAAATAATTCAGTGCATTTTTACCGAGTATTTAATTGGAGCTTGTGTTGTTATACAGCCATTACCTAACACGTAAAGCAATAGCGTCCTAATGTGCAGCTATTAATTATTCACATTAGGTTTTTGTGGTCGTCACGCTTGATATGTGATTGATAGACACATCGATTAGTTAGGCCTTGGATGCACAAGACAGCCCAGCTAGCTGTAGGTGAGTGGCCGACTTGCAATGCTAGCACGTCCCGGCTCTCTCACGACGCCGCCGGGCTGCGCTCGCGCAAGTAGCGCACTTTCTCCTGCACGAATGCCCTATTTCATTATATTAATTAAATCACACTTTCATTATATTAATTCAACCTTAAAGGTTTCCTTTATTTTTATTATATGTATGTGCTTAATTGTGCTTCCCTCATTTATGTTTGTTTAGGCCTTAGGCTAAGATAGTGTCATTAATCCTAGGTATATAAATATCGTGGCCAAAAATATTCCCAGGAAACGTAGAGCTGAGTTGTTTTTATCTTATGGTCCGTAAATGTTCTAAACATGGACAAGTGTGAACTATAATAACTCGGTGTTTGTTGTCCGACTCTGACACGGTTGACACGCCGACAGTTATAAGTGTAACTTTAAAGATAAATTCATGAGGGCAATAACCTCAGGTGGGAATTTGGAAAGATATAATTCCATACGCGCGTGTGAACTTATCAATATAGGTTATAGAATATTGATTAATTGAAAGCCTGTGATACCTAATATTGTTGAGTCCCTAAGTATTAGTTTTAGCCAAAGAATGATATTATCAATGAAAATTCTTAAAACATCTTAGAGACATGAAACTCCACAGCTAGGAAATGAGCAAACTTCCCCAAGTAATGGCGTATAGGCAACATAATGATGTGCTATTGCATTACATTATCCCTATTTGTAATGAATGTTCTAATAAGTGAAGTTTTACGCACCGCTCACATGTGAACACTTGCACTTTTGCCCGATGCTATTAATTAACGCTGTTATTCAACATGTGGTGCATTATTTCACGCTCGGCGTGGCCGCCAGTGTTCCGGTGCGTGGTGCATTGCCGCCATGCTGCTCCATAGAAGCCAGCCGTCACTTTACTTCCCAAGGAGAAATATCCACACGATTTTGACATTTTTAGATCTCGCCTGATGCTTGCAACAGAACGCTTTGAAATGCCGCGCTTGTGACGCATGTCGTAACACTGTTTATACTGTAACCTAACCTAACCCTTTTATAGAAATTGTTCCTCCTCTAAAATCTAAAATGTGATGAAAGGCTAACCGAAATTCGAAAGATTAAGAATAAAAATAAAACCCCTTATCGAATCATATATTGCAAGTTTTTCGAAGTTCTTTTACTTTTTCTTATCATTTCTTTAAGACCCCAAATTGTACTTACGTTATAATAGATCAGCGATGTATTCCATCCCGAAATTGAACTGAAAGTCGATATTAGTAGCTGAATCGAGCGTTTCGAGGTCTACGCTGCCTTTTACGGCGTGCGAGATCGAATCCAGTGTTTTTTTATTGCAGATCTCATGTTGTAACGATGTGAGCACAATAATCGTAAAAGCCGGTCCCCTCTCGAGAAGTGCGCAAACTGTCCGCACCGTGATAAAGGAAAATGCATTACTTCCCTATCGAGGGCGGACAGGGGGTTTTCCTTAAAACATCCCTTCAAAATGGCGGCGTAGGTCATTAATGTTCGACTCAGGAGATGCCCAAATTTTAAAAGTCCACTTGAAACTTAGTTATGACCGCTGTGTGAGTAGCAACAAAATAAGGGTACGACTTTTTTAACATTATATTTAATCCGAGGTGAGAGGAAAATGAGATATCAGTTTCTTCTGAAGCAAAGCCCTCAACGTGTACAACTTTTAAAGTTTTTCCAAAGATTGAATACAAAATATGTCCATATAAAGTAAATTGTGTAAAATTAATTATTGTGCTTGCATGTTGAATATGCTTTACCTCTGAACATGTGCCTACAAATACATGTATAAGCTGCACGCCCGTTCACATTTGTTACACGCCTCGCTCACTTTTTTATTGCAATTAATATATTTTTCATTTTAAACACATGTTTCATTCTTCGTATGCAAAACTCTAGCGGTCATTGTCCTTTAACAATAGTCTCTACAAAATCTGTATTCATAAAATACAAATGAAAGATACAATTCGGTTTGGTTGCAATTTATGGCCTTGATCTGTTGTCTGTATTATTTTATTGTTCGACTTACTCTTTCATTGCTGCTTAAATAAAAACGGCATTCTATCTATAGGTAGTCAATTGAGTTGCATTAAAAATGTATCTTTCATATTCTCACTTTATCAATTTACCGATAATAATAATAAAGTACCTACCCCGTTATTTTCACACAGCCATAGGTGTATTTAATAAAAGGTACATAATAGATAGCAAAAGTCTTTCCCGAGAAAATCAAAACAATAAATTGTGCCCGATTTGTCCCGGCTGTTTCGCAAAGTTGCCGGCCATATAATACGACTGCCTCTTTGGGTGTCATACATTTATGGTTAGAGGTCGGGACTGCGGCAACAATGTCGCATCCACCGTTCCCGGTACCGCTTCCATTTTATCTGCCTAAGTGTTCATACATTCACTCTTGATGTATCTTATTTCCTCACGTTCTGCTTAACATCTACTTACGTTAACGTCGGGTTATGAATTAGTAAAAACTTACACGTTAAATAACGACGGTGTGTTTTAAGAGAATATAACATAGTAACTAGTGTTGTAAGTAAAGGTTTAGGCTCTCAATAATAGGCATAAAGTATGAACATTATTCATTCGAACTTGAATAGACACGTAATACTGGCACTCATAAAAATGGTTACCATAACCATTAGAGGTAATGTTGTTATATCTGTTTCTTTTATTTTATCCTCGTACGTGCTACGGAAAATGTACAAATATTATCTCGTATTACTTCATCTGTTCAGGTACGACCTCCACGCTCGCATTTAGTACGCTTGTCAACCGCGTTATGCCGGTTAAACCGAAGAAGGTGCGAAACGTCGCGCTACCTACCGAACATATGTAAGTAAAATGTTATCATAAAATATCCCCACATAGATGAGAATTTAACGAAGCGATATTTTATACAAATTCTTTTCGGTTGGTATTTCAAACAACTTATTTTGATATCCAGTAGATATCGGGACGCTATCGAATTCATAGTAGCTAAACTGTTAGTAATTTTAATAAAACGTAGAAAACACTTAATAATTACGCAATAAAAACAACAACTGAAAGTGTTAATTACATTAGAGAATAACAATGCTACGCTGCTACGACGTAGCAGTTTCTATGTAGCGTAAAAAAGTGTGCTACTTTCATTATTTTTGTAGCAGTTATCTACTCTTAAATATACTCGTACAGTGTAGTACGAGCCACTAATAATTATGGTACTAGAATTGCCCGCGGCTCTGTTCGCTTTAATCTAGACAAAAAATATACTCAGCCGGCCGTCTCGTCTCTTTACGCCTCGCCTGGCTACAATTATTTGTTCTCTGCATTCATCGACTCCCTGCAGTAAAATTATTATTGCTACTTTCCGATAGTATCTATTGCATGAAATTATACACTTCAGTAAACTCACTTAAATAAAATTTTAATGCAAGAGAAAATATGACTTGGTTAGTAGATCATTCTAATCGAGTTTTAAGTGTTCTAACGGAAATGTAGACGTTTCATTTTGTGATTAAATACATTTGCTGGACGGATTATTTGTGGCTTAGTACGAATGTACCCAGACACGAGATGCCGTCTCTTCCCCCTCTTGGGATGTCTCCCGGTTTTGGGGGAGACTTTCTCCTTTCGGGGAGCGAGGAGGTCTCGACGTGACGAGTTTATATGATGAACACAATCAGGACCTGTGGATGCCACGTCCGTGCCACGTGACGGCCTGGTTGGAGCCTCGATGAATACATGGCTCTTGTTTACAACGCAATGATAAACTACATCCCTTTAAAAGCCTTCGTGTCCTCTTTTTATGTTAATGGCCGTCAATATCGACGTTCCAATAGCATTTCTTTCAGGAATTCCTTTCCATAGCTTTATTTAGAGCTCATGAAAGTTGCATAAACCATTTAATTAAATTTCCCATTTTATTTATCCCATAATCACATACGATTCTTATAGTAAACTAGGTCCGTACCCCGAACATGAAATACCTTTTGTTGAAAGCAAAATTAAATCCAAAGTGATCGATAATGTCTGTTTGTTGTACTTAAATGAATAATTGCGTGCTCCATTCTTCCCTGCGAAAGTAATTAACGGTACCTACCATGTGAGGTCATTGACCGGCCCTTGACGTGCCACGTGCCCGTCGCGTTAATTTTTGTTACGACATTAGACACCCTTTAGTTAATTAAATACAGATATGCTCTATGAGAACTTCATAGCCTTACATTTCATTATACAAAGCTATTGGAGGTATGTAAATATCTGCTACTCGCTGGTCGATTGCACTTACAAGTTTGCTATTATTGCAAGTATAATTCTGCTTATAATTCTAAATAGTCGGTTTACAACCTTCAGTAATCTTTACCCGCCGGTCACTATCTCCATGCATCATAATAAATACAGCTGTACAAGATAGCGGTGCTATTCTGAGTCATAATGTTTTCATAATGAGACCGTGCGCCTGCGCTCTACATGAAAGTGAACCAATACAGAGATTGTACTGGCCATGTGCACTACTACCGAGGCATAAATGCAGCTGTCCGGTTATCGCTGGCAGCATGCCAGTTCGTCTAATTACCGATTCATATTTATTTTTTGACCCATAGTAAACGTTTAACGTTCTTTGAAATTGTGACAATTTTCCACGGTAGTTTATTGCATAAATGCTAAATATTTACAGGTTAGACTCTAACCTGTAAATATTTCCTAATTTCCTCTAACCGTTAGAGGAAATTATTGTGCTAAAGAACCGTCCGTTTGTAAACAAGTCGTCCGGACTCGTCACTGCACCGCCGTTTTACTAGACAAGCGACAGCCGTACTTCAACAATGCTTGGCTTATTCTAACCGGCGTTTTAAAGGAAATGCTCTGCTTATCATTCTTGACACAGTTTGTTTGTCATGGAACTTTTAAAAATAACTTATTTTGTGCTTATTTACAAAACATTGCTAACGTAGACAGGCATTACGTATAAAAATAGAAATAATAAAATTACCGGCTGATAGCATTCATAGCCCCGATGGTACGAGAAATATTTTCAACGAATTAGGTCATCTCATGTAATATGAGATCGTAACAGGATCCGCGCGTCATGGCCTATCGGCCGAGGTCGATCGTACATTTTTATTTAGCTACTCGGTGACTGATGACAGATATTGATGGGGTCCGATGTTACACACGCAGGCTCCCTAGTAATATCGCTCGGTGATACTGCGGCCGAGGCTAATGGGCTGGGAGTTTTATTTATATGACAGCTCCATAAAGAGAGGACGACGATAATACGATTGAAATTAATGGGCGTATTCGACAACTAAGTTTTCGGTCAACTTAATCAAACGAAATAAATCTCACGTGTTTTCCTCTTGGGTCTGCCGTAAAATTTTGTTTGCCACAAACGAAACTTTGTTGAACTAGTTTAATAAAGTAACTTTACAACTGTGTGGCCAGTAATTAGTTAAACAACATTTTAACAAATATCTTTACTCTTATTATGTCAATAAAACTTTATACGTGTTCACAACATTTTAATATAAGAATTACGACACCTCAAAGTTAAGCACGAAAGTCGAAAGGGTGTAACAATTAAAGCTACCCAAGGTCCTTGAACACGGACGCAAGTGACGTAGCACAATGGATCTGCTTGTGACATTGTCAAGAGGCTAAAGAATTGCACACAGTTTATTATTCAGAACACTTGAGTAGGTGGGAAAGTGAAGACGGATAGAGTGCGTATTGGGGGCGAGAGTGCGCGCCGCGATCCCTCGGCGACCCCGCCACCTCACCGGATGTCTTGGCGCTACTAAGTAGCACGGCGCATAATAATCTGATGCCTTCGGGAAAAGCGCCCAACACATGGTCACTCCTTCCTGCATGCTTGATAAACCATCACTTACTATTACCGTGGAAACTGGTTAATAGAAGAAGATATATCGATATCGATACATAGGTATATTTTGAAGTTTACCTACTGAAACTTTCAATTGAGTAATGTTTTATGCACCGCTGTAATATTTATTAATATAAGTATAGCATCACTGAGCTACTACGCATTATTGCAACACTGTATAAGAATGAATGTACACCTATAATAAAATATTATTCTATGCAAATTATATCTATTGTGTATATGCTCCAAGGGGTCTAATTCTTACCTACATGCTGACGTTAGTATTAGAATAATAAAATAGAATTACATTATCAACATACACAGCTCTTTAATAATGGTGTGACGAATCTATTTCTTTATCGCGAAGCAAATTCCCCAAACATAAAGTTTATCAGTACATCATGGCATACTGTAACCTATATTTTGCTATTGTTACAGATCTACTCCGTTACCACCTTTGAACACAGAGCTAAAGGTAAGCAAACAACTATCGATTGTTTATAAAAAATGCTATCAAACTAGCATGTTGATTCCGGAATCGGCAACTCGCTGCGTGGGTGCGCGCTCCACCAACAACAGTAACTGAAGCGGCGGTAGCTTTTTTCTCAAGTTTGAACCATTTATAAAACAACTCGCTGGCAATTTAGCCTCGTTTCGCTTTTCCCGCTCACCAAGCAAAACTAGGTTATAGTGAGATAATAGCTGCCCATCTCGTTTGTTTTGCTCCACTGTTGGTATTTTCTACCGCGCCCAATGCCCGTTACTAACTACATGTTATTGAAAATCTCCTCGAAGTTAACAGGTGAACAATGTTTGGGTTTTTCGCTGAGAGTTGCGCACTGCTATTTTGTTATTGCCTCTCCGCGTCGGCACATCACTGTACGTCAGTAAACAACAATTCGGTGAAAATTTCCGGGTATCGATAACTATCCCGGTATTGATAGCTACTGCAAACATCCGTTTCATAACAACGGGCACGAGTGTGAATAGCAGTCAGTGAAATCCTTGTTACGTAATTATTTTATTCTCCACTATTATAACAAGAGTGTATGTGCATTGTGTGCAACGCATAATTCATGAATGCATTTCTAATATTTATTATGAAAGTCCTAAGTATTTCATGTGTCGTTTATTTTACTGCCATGAGAAATTAAAACGAGAAGGCAAGAATATGGTTTGACACACTAATTAAACAAGACAACAATGTTGGATTCTTGTGCTGAAATAAAGCATCTTTTAGGAGAAATTTGTGTAAGGCGACCGACTGTAACTAAATGAAAGTTTGTTTGTTGTCCGGGTATGTTTGTCGCGAGCTGGGCGTTCTGCTGACTCCGCTGATTTAGGGGGAAAGTTTCCTTGTTTTGCATTTTACTGGAGCGCGGGGAAAGTCGCCCCCGAGATTTGAATATTTTAGAAGTGGCGTAACTTTGCTAAGGTGCGTCCCTTTATGCGACTTCCAAGCGATTGCCTCGCATGCTTTCAAGGGAGGTAATTGAAACACGCTTTTAAGCGTAAGTGCACATAATAATTTGAAAAGAAAAAGCCTATTATACAGCACCGTAAGATAAAAAGAAGATGGTACAATATGACAAGTCAATTCTATTTCCTGCTATGGCAGTCATTTATTTCCTTTGTGCGCGTGTCGTTGCAGTATCAATGTGGAATGAGTGCGGGTTTTGTCTCGCTCTCTGAAACAGGTTAAGTAAATAGTCAGATGGCTATTCATAATGGACGAATGGAATTTCCACGTTCAGCTGAATAGAGTTTGCGCTTTATCTGATTCAGTTTTTAATTAAGGTCGTATAACTTTTTTATTAGTAGAGCTTTTTCTGTTTGCTTTTATATCGATACTTTTGTTCCATACAAAAGATATTACAAGAAAAGGTTAACGTGTAACGAATATATAAGTTTTTCTTGTATATATACCTACTATTTTCCAAGTGCTTTTACTTTTTTAATGGAAAGTCTTCCTGTCAATCGGACATTCTTATAAATTAAATAGGTACTTAAGTAAAACTGGGATTTTTTTTAGATTTTAAGATGTAGGACTTGATTGATTAAGAATTAAACTTCAGCAAGAACCATCTTCCAGAAGTGTACTTACACGAATAACAAAGTTGTTAATAAAATTAACTTCCCTTCACATAATTAGACTAGCTGGAGAAGCCCTAAAAGATTTAAAGTTGAATAGACGCCTTGTGAATACGAAAGAAATCGGGTCGTGAATCAACGATCTAATCAGATTACGACCTTTTGATATACTTACTGACATATTTGGGTCATCGGAATCCTTTGAAGTTGGTTACTTACGAATCGATACGCATAACGCAACCCTCTTAATTATTCGATATTTTTATCAATATTAATATTAATTACCGAAGAGCTCGTGGCTAAGTCAAAGCCGCGCGGAT
>JAKRBP010000803.1:408370-420431 GCA_022398575.1 Heliothis subflexa | reverse complement strand
AATTAAATAAGCGAATAAAGATCGAATTGAACCGGATATCCTAGAGCGGTACGTTGCCCGCCCACGTCACATAATTTTACGGCAGCCGATAGGTATCCGACGCGCGCCGTCTAGACGCGACAAAAGTGCTAGACTTGTTTTACAACCACTCTACGAGCAGCCAAATACCAGCGTCGCCCCCAGACTGATCCGCCAACAAATCCGATCTAAGTGTGCAGATGTTAATGCGACTAAGGTGTGATTTTCGATAGAAACGACAAGCTAGCGGTAGGCTGATGCGCCATTCCCGAGCGCATCTTACCAGTAAAATAGATTGGCATCCTATCAGCTGAAATGCGATTGGTTGCATTGCACATGACGCGTATAATATCCCCCAAGGATCCTCAGGATTTGTGTATTGAAAACGCAAATAAACATCTATCAACATAGTAATATTGTGAAATCAGAGACCGTGACATTCATATAAGTGCATTAACTTGAAGGCAAGCTAAGAGCCAGCCAAGTTATCGTCAACAAAGTTATTCGTCATATTGCTACTTCTTGCTAGGGCCGCCATACACTTGCTGCTAGCTAAACTAATATTGTGACTGTTCAAAAAAGTTAGGTATTCTGCAAGTAGCCATTAAAGTAAGTCATAGAAGGACCAAAACGATAAAGGACAACCAGGATTTTTTTACAGTTTGCGTATAACTTGCAAATGCTCAACAGTTAGGCTAGATTATACACAGAATGCTCTGTGCATTGGGTAGCGCCTGCTCGAGCGCTCCTGAGTATGCCAATGAATAGAACATTGAAGTTGGCTACGTAGCCAAAGCTAGAATTGCTACCGACTGGTCGTGTGTGCGCGCCCTTAGGTACCTATTTTGTCGTAGAGACGCTAAGTGAATTCATTAGAACGTCTCGGTTGTCACAGAGTGACCTTTACTTATATAAATATGTATACATTTAGTTTCAACGACACCTACATCATGTGTACTGAGTAATACTGCGCAAGAAGTCATACGAGATGTACAATAACACACAAGGTATATCAGAAACCGATTCATTGTTAAAAACAAAACAAGCGAGGCCATTATCTAGAACAGAACACTTCCTTTCACTTCAAACACACAAGCATCAATTTGTGTAATCTCAGGCCACTTACGGCAAAAACAATGAACCATTACACACGCCTTCGCCAACTGCGGCGGAGTGCGGTGCTCCATTGCAGTTACCAGGAACACACACTTACTACACATACGGTTACAAATCTTACGATGCCGCAACATGAAGCAATTAGGTACAGCTGCCGGGCAATCTAAACGAGACTTTACCGCATGAAAATCTATTTTTAACTAGGTATCTTATTTCACTGGTATCTAGTAATGAAATACTTTCACTTAGTTTCTCTTATTCGCAAATGACTCTTCATATATTCAATGATTGCGCTGTTTACCGAATTACTGAATAAAGAGCAAGCACTAGCTGAGTGTAACCGGTAAAAGTTGCCGCAAACTACGTCTTACGCTGACTTGAGCGTAGTTGAGGATATCGGTCGCCGTAAGTGCTCTTGTCTCTAAACGCATTCCCGACGTCTCAGTCCACTTGACAAAGAGAATTGAAATCCACAAGCTTCTTGTTGGCCGTAAAGCGGCTCACAGTGGCTTACTCAGATCCAGGGTGTATACCGCCGATATATGTCGGACGCCGATGCTATCCAACTGCACTTTTTATTAAACTCGCTTACAATCGATACCTGAAGGTGCTGCGCGTTTCTGACGGATTTGTTCAGTTTAACCAATTAAAACCACGTGACATCATGTACCTATGGTTTTTATGGAAGTAATTGTAGATTGCAATGATGTAATATTTATTTGGTTTAAAACTAATATTCTACCAGTTTTATGCAAATTGCTGCATAAAATTGCAAGCTGCAATTTGAATGGATGAATAAAAACATTCACTCGTCGAAATTACTTCTACTGATACTTTGTTACACGTTTTTATTTACATTGTTGACGTCACAGACATTTAATGGGTTTTTAAAGGCGCAGTTGCTTTGTTTTAAAATCCAATATGCGAGTACAGTTTTAGGAGAAATGTCGCATTTGTTTTACAATTATGGCAATTTCCTTCAAGGGATCCACAGAGAAATACTTTTTTAACCTCTGCTTAAGAGTGGTTGTTTTTATTGCCATCGCCTATTTATCTTTTATCAAAAATTTTAAAGGAAAAACCCATAAATTCTTTGCTCGTAGGGGAAATTCCTCTCGTTCAGTAGCCCTGTTTTCCGCAATACCGACGAGGCAACATTTTTATAATAGAACACAGATTTTTGTTTATATAAACTTTTATTCAAGAAAAATACTAACTGACTATACCTATTAGAAGGCAGATATTATTTGTAAATGAACAACTTATAAGAGAAGTACACGTCACGTTAAGTTTGTTGTTCGCTCAATAATCCAGATATTTGCGATATACAATTACATTAAGTATCTATTACCTCCCCGATCCTGTAAATATGACAGTATATGGAAGCCAGACGGTTGAAGTAACCCAAGTTCAAACGCCCAAGGGCATTATAACGAGTATATATGCAAACATTAGTGCGATTCATGTAATATGCATCTGAAAATGGCGCAAACTCCGCTGGGAATATATTTACAGTCATAAATATAGCTTTACTAATGTATATTAACTTCTGTTAACTTAAGTAAACAGACGTGTAACAATTACATTGTTGGGTACACAGAATTGGACTTAATTAAAGTTTTATGAACTACATTACCATCAAACGCGAATGATGATCATGAATGGATTCGATTACATAATTAACTTGGATCGCTTTGTTGACTTTCTGTACAATTGACTATTACAGCCTTATTGGACTCTAATGTGGTGTTGTTTATCGTTACTAAGACACTAAGCAAGTACATATTTTTACGAAGATTTTACAAAATAAGCTTTTGTCTATATCTTTTGTGTATCTCCTGAAGAATAATAGGGCTGTTCTGATATTTTGCAACAACTGCATTAGAAGGGAGGTGCAAACGTGTATTGTTAGGAGGTCAAGGCTCAGTACTGTTGTGGTATATCACAGTGTTGCAAGACTCACCCACCGCTGACTGTACTTCAGACCTTCTAAAGAGCTCCTTCCAAGAACAGCAACTGCCTAATTAGTTAGTAGTAGTTTGCCACCTAGAACATTTAGCCAATATAAAATTCAAATAGAATTTTCCCTATTCGACAAGTAAGTACCCAAATTCAGGTAAAAATAAGTACATACAATGCAACTATTCCTTTTTTTATTGCAACAATGTGCCAAAATCTCGTAAACCCACGATATAAGATGCTTGTCTGTTATGTATCTTGAATGAGACTACCTAACAGCAAATTCTGTTTACGTGAAAATGTTATTTGGCTCATGTAGACGCTTGGTTACCTGGGCGCCCCACTGTTTCGGTTGGCTACAGACTACAGAGTAACGGATGAAAACAAATGAGATATTATTAGGATCTCCGGTGTACGATGCGGCTGCATCATTAACTCGCATCGTGCACAACGTGGACCGGTGTTTCGATGCGATGCACTGAAATACATGAAACATGAAATGTGAATAATATTTCGTTCTATGTTGTAGAGTCAACAATGTTACAACTTCTACTAATTAAAAAAGTCTCGTTCTCAAAATTGCACTTGTATCGTGTGATGGAATTTTCATTGCCATTTCAGAGTGAAAATAAAAGTAAGCCAAGTTTAAAATAAATAATTGACGTTGAACGGTTCAATGTCGAAGTGAATGTCGGCGAGGCGGGCCCGCCATCGCGCAGTGAGAGCGCGCGAGGGCGACGCTTTCCCAGGCTAGGGCTGCGCGACCACGACAGCTGCGTCCTGTCGGACGTGCCCCGTGACGTCACAGATTATCACATAACTATCCAGGATTTCCTTTATTACTCCACGAACCAGTAAAATCTATTCTAGAGCATTTCCCGATACTGTGACCAATTTTTTTGTGTTACTCAGTAAAAATGAAAATGTATACAGTATCAGTGTAAGATGGTTGTCCCAGCATAAAATAAAATGCTGTGTTAGTACATGTTGTTATAAGAACATACAATTTAAAGCTGGTTGTTATATATTTTAATTTTTGTTTGTCAAACACGCAGTTTGACTTCAGTAAATCAATATTATAATTTGATAGTATTTTAAGTGCTATTCAAAATTTTGTTTAGCTTATCATAATGGTTCATGCACCTACGCGAATAGTAAACATTTTATAGTATGGAGTAACATTAGATTTCAGCTATCGAATGTTACGTTTCTTGCTTCATTATCTACTTAGTGCAATTTTTTTGTGAGTTACTGTTTGTTACTACGCGCACAATAAATAAGTTTTTGTGTCATCAATTTGGAAAGATTCGTTAAGTAAGAAGATTGGTATATGCAAAAAGCTTTCGATATCCTTATTTCGCAGAAAACTAGTGCAATAGAACGGTCATTGACATTTTAAGCTACATCCATATGCGAATGTTACTTAATTTATTGGATACATATGTATGTATATTTTGTGTTATTAGTTTCAAGTCCTAATGGAGTTTCAATATGTTAGGACATAAAGTGATGATTATGGAATGACAAAGCGATTTGTAAATATATACATTTTACTTTCTAAAAGTGAAAGAACTGGCTGTAAAAGTTAACTTTACTAAACAACGCTGATTATTTTGGCAATTGGCAATCATTTGTAGAGCTCAGAGCTATTTGCATATTTAGACGCATATTACACTTGTATAATAAAATGTTAGTGGTTATTATGTCAGTTTGTTTGCATAATTGGCGCAGCTAACAGTAGTTAAGCTTATACCACACCAATTGGTTCAGTAAACAAAGTCAGTGGAGAAAAGAGGATGCGCACAATAGAGGCCGAAAGATTTACTCATCCCTAAAAAGTTCCGTAGGCGCCACGTTAACGTAATCAGTCTGTTACTCCCATTAAATGTTCCGGACCATGGATTTCCCATCTATACTACTTTGTGTACGGATTAACTTAACTGGTTGAACAGTACGGCGCTTTTGCTCATTTTGCTCCATTAGTGCGGGGCCAAATAAAAAGTGACATGTCCGTTCGGCTCATTGCCATTCTAAAGTAATGTCGTGGCGAGCAAACTTTTCGCTAACAACAAATATTAACTCGGCAAACAGTGTTTGCAGTGGATACTAAGCACTACGAACTATTTGTAAAGTCTATTTGTAAACCATACCGTATTCAGCTACTGTGACGAAACCGTATTTGGAACGTTATTCATACTTTATCAATACGCCTCTGTAAAAATGGCCAGCGTTCAGAACTTTTGATGATTTATGTTATACGAGTTTGTTGCGATATTTTTCATTTAAATTTTTACTGTAATAAAATACTTTGTTATTTATGATACAATAAATGTTAGGTACGTATTAGAAAAGTATGGTTCACAATATAAGTACTCTCCACATTTTAGGAATACAGGAAATGGCTTTACAAAGATTTATGGACAGGGGTCGGCATAATACTGAATCCAAAAATATATGATTAGAGGATGTGCTTTAAATTACGTAAAAAGTCAGTAAATTGGTACCCACTCATTAAAAAATCTGTTATAATTGGATCGATCTCGTAATTGTTGTAAAATCGACGTATGATCGCGTCACTTCCGACTTCCCCCGCGTTACCGCGAACAGTACTCGACCACTTCCTGTCTCCGCGGTTGACTGACAAAGCAGGATTACAATCTGCCCCTCAGTGGAACTTCGAGGAGGCTTCAGCTACGATCGCGACAGCCGCTAAAGGACCCTGGAAATATCAATGTATATTTCTTTCATCCCCTTTCCACCCCTCGCTCTCGCCCGCGGCACTTACGATAAAAGCTAGTTCACGGTACGTCAAAGTTTAGAATTTCAAACCCTCAAAGTAATAAGCCAAAATAGGACTCATTATAATTTGTACTTCGAAACAGCCTCTACTCACGAACTACTTTCACAGTAATTTGAAAATGTAAGCTGGATATAAGCTTATTTAAGTTTTGTTTTTTTTTACAAATTAGGTAAGTGGGTATACGTACAATCTATGTGTAGTATACATTTTTTAAGCTATTTTATACTTTTATTTATACAAAGTCAGTACTTAATTTATACGCGAATAGATATAATTTCTAACAATCGAAGTGCATTGTAAATTTCATGGAAATTTTGACTTGCTCGAAGACCAGTGGCATGAGACTTGGTGTAGGAAGTTGGCACTCCGCCAGCCGGAACCCAATCCTGGCGCGGAGTCAGAACATTTTGATAGCACCCGCTTTATCACACAACTTTATTTGTATGTACATAAGTATCTACTTCTATTAGATCATCTCGATAAATTTCGGGTAAAATATAACGATAATTTACGCAACATTCCTCTGGTTGTAAAGAAGGACTATCCGCGATAAGAAAATCAATGACCGTAACAAAAATATCAATGAACTATTCTGGACCGCGATTGCAGAATACAGTTCCTTATTTACGCAAACATCTACGAAGTTTATTTATATTTTCCGCTTCAACTGTTATGTGTAGGAATAAGAAAGAATATTTAGTATTTTAGTAGTAAAGAATATAGTATTTTTAGGCGTCAGTGTCACTAAGGAATTTCGCACGTCTACTCAAATCCTTAGCTGTCGACATTCAGATATCCCCTCAGCGCACTGCCTGCTTTTACCATAATTCTACGGACACTGTTATTGTTTCGTGTTTTATCTACCAGAAAACTTTTATTTTTATTATATAATAGTTTTTTTTGTTACATTTTGTAGCTACTTTACTATTAGTATTCACCTATTGACGTACTTGACACAATAAATTGCTATGTTGACGGTTATAAAATAAACAAATTGGTCATCATTTTGTTATGACTTCTTAAAAATTCAGTACTCTCAAAATTATATAGTTAATAAACTTACAATATATAGTCCTACGTTATTAGTTTAACGGTCATTTGTAAAATATAACAATTATAGAGAAAGTACTCGGTAATCCGTAGGCGGAACGCTAAATGGGTCGCCATTATTTTTTATGGAGCAGGAGTTAGCGACTCCGACGCCGACACGGCCTGACTGATGCCGAGTTAAACTAGAAATTGCGTTCTAAACTCGCTTTACACTCCATGATCTCGTTTTATAATGTGTTTGTGGATTCACTACGCAGTGAAACGTTAAACTTAACCGCATTATCAATTATTATCTACATAGATATGTAGGTCTAAGAAAATATACCAAACTTAAAAAATACTTAACAACAAATTAATTCTAGTTTTAGGTACCTAAACCAGTTCTGCAAATATCAACAGCAAAGGAATTCAATCACGGAATAAATTGCGAAGATCCACTTCAATTAAGTTTATAGACCGACTAAGCACTGCATTAATCCACGAAACTCTGCAGAAGCTTCGGCTTAATCAATATGTGTACAAGTAGCAGAGTGTAGTTACACCCCTAATTGCTAAATTTAGGCTAAGGCAGGTTCACGTTAAAGGTGCGTTTACATCTCTGAGGCGTTTAATGACGATGTTCCGCGTTCATTAAGTCGACTGAAAGGCATTTTGTAGCGTGTCTGTGAAATGCTAATTTGTTCCTGTACACTCAATATGGGCCTGTCAGTGAACCCTTTGGCCGAGTTTTTACGCCCGAATACGAAAGTTAAGTTTGTTTGTTTATGTTGATATAACGTTCCTGTTGGCACAAATCCGGCGTTGAACGGCAAAGAATTCTTTTCATTCCACGCGCACAAAATTGGGTGACTATGTTTGACTAGTCACTATGTTGCTTCTTTATTTGAAGAGAGAGTGTTAAAAAGGGACAAAATGTCACCGAAAATTCTGGCATTCGGTATAAACGGACTTTACTGAACACAATAGAAAAAATATTCTTTTGTCTTGCTTGTTTATTTTTCGACATTCGTTTCAAGAATTGTAGGCATCAAATCGGATATGAAAGAGTTAACTCGTGCAGAAAGCTGTTAATTAAATTTTAAATACATTTAGAATTTCATAATTTATGAAAAAAGATTTGGTTCCAAAAGATTTTCTGCTCTATAGCACAAAAAGTTACATCGATTTGGTTTGAAATAATGCGAAATAGCGGGCTAGACAAAAGGGAAGAAATGAAAGCAATTCATTGAAACTAAGAACTATAATAAAACTTTTATAATTAAAACCCCGAACCCTGAGTAAACCGAAATTAAAAAGCTTAAAGTTCAAGGACTCGTTATAGTACTATTCCAATTACGTTTCTCAAACTTGTGTCTTTTAAGTCTCATTAATTTTCACGCTGAAGAGGTCCTTACAATTTTATCGAGTAGCAAGTAAAAGTATAATTAATTATAAACTGACGAGATTAATGAACAAGACATTAACGCCTGAGACATTTGTGTATTGATCGCAAATACATTTTTAATAATATATCGTGACGAATTTTAAACAGTCCAAAGACAATGCTGGATATTTGTTCTATACATACATATATAACCTGTTTCGTGCCTACCTACTTACTACATAACGTTCGAACGTAATAACAAATTCATGAACGGTAATACGCTGTAAGTTTATTTGGGTCGCGTGAATTCCCTCTATAATAATTTTATGTAATTTGTGTTTATTTATTTACATTAGGGCTTTTTTGTTTTATAAGATAAAATAAATATGGTATATTAAGGACTATTAATTTATTAAAAATAATCGTTACTTGTAGCCACAACAGTTTAAATATAGAACACATAACAGACAAAACACAATGATTATGGATAGACAGAGATACCAATTACTTTTTTTTATTTTTTGTGCGTGTTTACCTTTGTTCGAATAAACAACTTTCTTTCATTCTTCGAAGAGATCAATTTTCATGATTTTAATTAGTTCTATGTTGTTTCAGGTTATTTTCCAATAACTTTGGATAGCCGCATTAACTGCTAGTGTTACCAGGTACGTACTTGTAACGTGAGATCTAGATTAGTTTACTGTTGTGTCCAAAGAGCAAGCCTAAAATGTGAAACAAACTGGTAAATCAATACATTTAAAGCCAGTTTACAGTCTCAATTATAATAGCTTAACTCTTCGGATTAGCAACAATACATTGGCTATTTACGTTCCACTAACGGACAAAGGCCTCTTCTTATGCAAGGAAGGCATTAGCATCATAGTTACTACTTATTCAAGGGAGATTGGCGATTTCCTCCTTTTTTCCATCATCTATGTTTCTTCATAATATTTTTTGGGTAAAAAGAAAAGTTGATTGAAGATAAGGGACATGTAAAACCATATCTACTTGTAGTCCATTAATGGTTATTTCGAACACGTATCGAGACAAAAGGGGGACCAATTCATGTATCCAAGTATTGCCTAACATCAATTAGTAACACATGTTTTATATAGCCAATAAAATTATCGTAAACTTTGGGGACGCGCGTCGTTTACGTCCAGGTTTGGCAAATGCTACAAATGTTCTCTTTTACGCGCATATACACTACGATTACCCCTCAGTTCGGTTATAGTTTCCGTAACTGCTTTTGTTCCTGTTAATAGCGGAGATGAACTGAATTTGGGATACAAAATTATTTCATATGGCTGTGATCTGTCGTTGCCATGGCAACGTTTGATCGTGTAGTAGCTTGGTAATGAATACCTAACAGAGTACTTTATATCTACATAAGTTACAAAGCATGATGTAGAGTGTCATACGACAGAAGTTAATTTCGCAACTTGTATCTAGGTATGCTGTACAATTAATTTGTTACCTTGTTGAAAGTTCCATTACTTTCATAGGGCTGCATATCCCCGTGCCATAATTGGTGAACTATTCCTTATTTTGCTTGTGATTGAAACATGGGGTTTCTAGGATTGATTTGGGAGCCGGTTAAATAAAAATACCTGTTTACTAATGTGTGTTTTCTAATACACAACTAGCATAAAATGCTTCTTGTAAGTCTTTAAAGTTAGTAATGATTATGATCAAATATTATCGTCTATCTTCGATGTTGAGGCTTTGTTGAGCCTGGCTCATGGTGCCACTGTGGTCAGGTTTAGCGTGTATAACACGGCGCTAGTCACTCATATCAGTGTAACAGCATTAACACCAGTGCACTGTGGGTCACTCGTGCTATATCTGGGTCATGCTGCAGTCTCGTATTGTTCAATCAATATGGTGACAATGCACTGTCCTATTCTGTGACTTTTATTATTGATGCGATTTTCGTATATTCGCAACTTATGTAACACCTAACTCCAATTTGATAAGAGGCAAATACATAGGTATATATTATACTATATACTCAAAACAATAGATAACTGAATGATGGAAAAAGATGATGCATACATTAGACTTGAATAGACGTGATTGCAATACAAGAATTTACGTTACAAAGGAATAGCAGAGTTTGAATACAAATGTTATCAGGAAACACAAGGAAAGTTTTTCACAATAGTGCAATAGACAGAACAAGCAATTTAAAGAATTTTATCTTCATCGTGGCAAAGTTCAAACTGTGTTATAGGTAAATTATTTGAACCAATTTACAGCGAACAATGCATGCATTGTCTTCCGAGGCAAGATTTATTTGCAGCCCGCTTTCACTGAGAAACGGACTTTCTTTTGCGTTGGCGATTTGAAAACAAACTTGATCTATATCGAGAAGCTTTGTTAATGTTTCCATCCGTTCTCACATGTTACATAAGTCGACTTGCATGTGTCGCACATGTCTCCTGTTTAACTCACGCATTTTATGGACACATTTTCCTCAAGTGCACAACTGGGACTTTCTTATATTAAGCTATCCCCAGAGAAAGTCTTTAATTGATACATTTTATATTCCCATAAGTCTGATGGGCCCTCGGCTCGACATCTCCTCTTCCGCCAATTTAAGGGAAATTCTTCGTTTATTATTCACAGTAAATTACTCGACTTCTACATTTTTTCCCCAGCGGAGCTCTCAAGCCCTTTTATTTATTCAATATAAGTACGACTTATTTAAGTCCAATAATTCCTACACACTCGTAGAAAATGGGTCTTGGGAAAAGTAAACTTGTTCCTTAATTAAATTACTTTTATTGTTTTATTGGGGAACAGTTTCGAAGATATATTCGTTACCATCGTGCTCCGAAGTCTCCCTATTGCCGAATCACTAAACGTTATCTATCACTTGGATATTCACTCTCTTTAATTTATGTGGTTACTTACTCCGCATCTTGCTTTCATTAATTCGAATAAGACGCCCGTGTTAATTCTCTTAAAAGGTCTCGATCGTTCGCAAAACTCCTTACTAGCATTCCGCGTCTCGTCTTCTGTTCCGCAGAACTTATACCTCTAGTTGAGGATTCTTGCAATAAGTCGTTCCAGAAGTTTCTTTGTCTTGGGTATTGTCTTTAATGCATTTCCAGCTAATATACTGAAAGGCAAAGATTTATTATCATGTGAAACAGCCACGTTCATAACTAGGGTGGGTACGCTTTCATGTTCGTTGTTTTGAATTTCAGATAATACGGCGGTAAGTGTGCCGAGTTCTGTATAATACTCACGTAATATATTTTGGAAGCATGTTTGTTACAAAAACATGCTTTGCCATTCTGTCTCCCGTGGAGTAGTTTACATGTAAAATTCGAACTAGCTGGCAGCGCCCTCACATATTGAAGGGGGCCACCCTGACGCGCATCCCTCTATGTGGCAACACTCGTCTTTGATACACGCCTTTTGATGTCTGCTTTTCGAGCGACACAATGCCACTGTTTACCTTCGCTCCTGAAACAACTTTGCTTCCACGTCAATAATGGACTTTTTAACGAGATGTATAAAAGTAACTATGTAGCAGGATTTAGTCGCTATATTTTTGTAGTTTCTTTAAAAGGATATTATTTGTGTGCAACCGTTTTGTAAGTCAACTTATAAATATTTAGGATCAAGGTTCTGTTAATAGTTCAATATTAGTGGGAGTTAGTTATACAATCGACTTCAGCTTTTATTTGTATTTCCACTCAGTAGCCCAAAATCTATATACTTATAATAAATCTGTAGAGAGGTCA
>JAKRBP010000803.1:385041-396712 GCA_022398575.1 Heliothis subflexa | reverse complement strand
ATAGCATATCTACGGTAAGAAATATCTGTAAGAAGGGAACAGGTGCTAAAATTGTTTTGTGCAACCTAGATGTACGGAGCGTACAAACAAGCCTTTGGTCTGTATTTACTTACAAAACGCTACAATGAAAAGTGATGGATAACTGTCATTTCGGTGTGATGGAGCCGCTCGCGCGCGATTCAAATTCTGTCGACTCACCCGGAAAGCAATTACTGAGTCTAAGCTACGCTCGTTCTTCTGCACTGCTTACCATAAATCAATGGGAACGTAGATACAAAGGCGTACACGTATACGAACATGGTGCCCATAAAGCTCAAATGTGCTGTGCAGAACGTAACGTGAAGCACTAAATATTCAAAACCTTTTTTACCTTAAAGTTTTTGTATAAAACGGCGAGTTTTATAATTTTTCTGGCAGAGGAAGGATGAAGAAAGTTGCTGAAACACTGGTGCCATAAAGCTTTCTAGGAATATAAGTACATAAACTTTATTTAATGTATTTTCCTACAGTTTCTGGACAGAAAAATACTATAATAGGTTTCAAAGACAAAGACTTCAATGTTATTATTCCTTTCGCTACTTATTAATAAATGCTCTTTCATAGAATTGTCAACTTTTTCTCTTGGTGGATGCAAAAGACACACCATAAAATTGCTGACCCCTTCCTATGTAATCGAACATGAGCAGATCTTGTTCGTAGTACAGATAAATGAACATCGTCTGAGATCTCTAGCAGTTCATTTCGCTGCTCTTATATCCCAATTAATTAACAGCAAATTTTCCATAATTTGACTTTTGACTTCATTTATCGATGGTGGGTGAAGATGATAAAGCTAGCTCTTCCTTTATGTACGATATTACGTTTAAATGAAGATAATTGTTGTGCCTAACTTCAATATTAAGGACAAAGCCTCGAGAGTAAACAAATTCGATCCCCGATGTGGACGTACGCCGCAAATACTTTTGCTGTGGCATAAAAGTGTCCCGGTCCAATGTTCGCAATACTGTGATAAAAGAAAATAAACACGCTCAAAGGACCCATTTCAACAATTTGTTTAGGATTCTTTATTTTGCTCGTGATCACCGCCGCAGCTCCTAAAGTCTTATGAACGTATGTTATGATATAAAATAGTATTGTAGATACAAGCAGAAATACTAATAACTACCTACACACCATACCAAATTGTTATTTCAATATCCACCCACTTTCACTCAGAAATGAATTCAAGGGGCAATTCGTTCCTTTGAACATTTACCTACACCTGACAGCAATCAATTCTAAGCTCAGTGAACTTAGAAAATCTTACTTCTTATGTAGTAGGTGCCTAATTAGACGTCCATTTAATATAGGTACTTACTTACACAATAATATTGCGACTGATTTGATTTGTTCCTTAATTCAGTCTGCAGAGCCATCTCCCACAAAATCAATTAACGCATGGCTAGATGTCGACTGAGAATATTCCAATCGAAAATCGAGCATAAAATCAGTAATTGCCCGGAATCACAGTTTCCGAACGTTTTCGATTTCGCAGATTACATACACACGTATACAAACCATTTCCGACATACGATACCAATTTAAAGTTATCATTTACCGCGGTGAATAAATAATCGAAATAAATGACGTTCCGATGCGGCATATTTTTTTACGGATTGATACAGACTATATGTTATAACTACATAGATACTTAAGTATGTGATGTGAGTATACAAAATATAGCGAGCGTGTTTCGAACTGTATCCATCGAATTAACACCAACCAAGAGTGACTAACTAGTACCCACGGAGGACGGAAATATGAGCTAGTACCAATACTAGAAAAGTTTTTTTTATTCACAGTCGACGCGTTGATTATTTAAAGTGCTAACATACAATACCATTGTGTTTTTTAACAAACAGCCTTGAAATAAGTTACAAAGCAAGAAAACTTCTATTTGCATTGCAAGAAAAGGCCAATACAAATCCAAATATTCGACGCTACGAACGCTCGGTCAATTTGCTTAGGACTTCTGCTGCTCTTGATGGAAATCTTCCTTTTTCAATTTCACTTTCTCAATACATTCGATGTTTGCATGCAATTCGACAGATATGCGCAGCTTTAAAACCTTTCTGTATATTTAAGAGGGGGAGAAAAAGAGCCATGACTTAAAATCTTTGAATAAGATTGACTACTTACTTGGTATTTGTCATAAAACTCAACATAGGGATTTTAGATAGGTTCATTGCGCTACCAAAAGCAGTAAAATAAGCAGTATTTCTATAGAATTTATATGTCGTAAGCAGCAATGGTTGTAAGGCAGTAAAATCTGCAAATACATGATGCATTGCAATACAAAATCTGGGTACCTTCAGTGTTTGAATTTGATTACTAGAACGGTTCCAAATAATTTTATTCTGTTTTATCTCGATGGCTATTTCCATCTTTTGATGCAATCCAACAAAAAACAAAACAAAATCTGGAGCACCCAAAACGATATATTAAAACGGTCCCTAAATATTAGTTATAGTTGTTATAAATTCAGGCCACGCCTCACGCATGTTTTAGGGTGCGCTATGATTTAGTGGCGACTTCCTTTAATCAGTGAAAGTGTTGTACCAAAGATAAGACACCCCGTCCTGACCTTGCTGACATGTTAAACCATAAATATGCTTACTAAATTGTACACAAACTTTTTAACGTTACATTTGATAGTTTGAGAACAGTCTAAATTCATGAAAATCATAGGTACTCAATTAAAGGTCTACAAACAATTGAAATAATGTTCATATAACTAGAGGAAAGGATATGATTTTATCGAAACCTTACCTAAAATTATCCAGACTATTCGAAACAAAAACTGAACCTACATATACTCTGTAGAATCAGTTTCACACGCGAAACTATTAAACCGTACTACGATCCGCAAATATCCCACAGTCTAGGCACCCTATCCACCTGTCAATTTCCATAATGGAACGATGTCGGCCTTCCGCTGACCAGCTGTTATTATGCCGTAGGCTGTGTAAGGCCATTGTTGAGCTACATTCGATAAAATCATTTTACTAAACGCAGACAAGCAACCCATACTCACTTGAGCTAACTATGTAGGTACCTCAATAGATTTTAATTGGTTGTACTTTATACTTGATTGATTTTGGACTATACGTTATATTACTCGGGGACTGACAAAATGAAATTCAAAGAGAGAACGAATGCTGTTAATTGTCTTGCCACACTTTGCCCATAAGTCTTATATAGAGGAAAATTGTTATCTTACGCGATAGCTACATCTAAAGAAAGCCTTTTATGGGCTGTAGAAAATTTCTAGCACTTTATTGGTACCATCAAACGTTGACCAATGAGCTTTCTAACTTTGCTTATCACGTTCAATAATTGATTGAAATCCGTAACTAGTTATAGTGGCTATGGTCCAATCATATCAAGATACGCAGGCTTATTTCTTTATCAACGCTAAGAAATTGAACAGAAATGATGTAACGTATGTGGAGTGATTATCCAATTTACTGTTTCCATAAAAAAATATGTTGAAATATCGTCACAAAGTATCTATAGTTGTGGCAATGGTCCACAAATTCTTTTAATAATATCATGATAGAGGAGTTACGAAAGGCTTAACAGACTGGATTGGGAAAGTTGTGCAGTTGGGAAGGTCGGGGCGCTACTGCCTGGTCGCGGACGAAAGTGAAGGTCGCTCCTCCCCCCACCTGCCCCCGGCACCCCGCCTCCCCCACGCACCCCAGGAGATGCACACCCGAGGAGCCGCAGACGCCAGGGAAAGTAGTCGAAGGAAACTTTTACATAATATTGTTATGAGAATTTTACCGATTATGGTATGCGAATAGTTAAATTTTCCGCTGTCTGTGCTTACAAAGGTTTTATTGAAACAGTTTTAACTTTGAAACTTGCTACAGTGGCTGTTATACTAATATTTATAGCTAGGGAAAGCCACAGTATAAATAGCTGAATACATGTTTATCTATACTGGTAGGTTGTAGGAGGTTAGCAATTTTCTACTGATTTTGAAAGATATTTTACCAATTGGAAGCTACGTTTTTTTCGGTAAGTTTATCAGACAGGAACGGATGTGCCTATATAAGTTGAACTTTATGGTACACAGAGGACATTCCCACTATAGCGTCGCTTTCTTTTATGGAGTTGACGTCCAACATGACGTAAATCTTCGTTAGTTCAAAGGTTGTCTAAAAGTCATAGAAATGTTCTTGTGAGAATTTCGTCGCTCCGTAAGTACTTCATCCACTTTACGAGAAACAAGCACTTGGTATCGCTATACTTCTTTGGCACTTCAGATATTATAGAAACTTATAAAGGAAAACATTTCTACACAAGTGTAAAGTAAAAATAATAACATTTTCTTTACTCTAAAGAGCAAACAGTTCTCGAGATAAAATAATAAAGCCAAACTTAGTAACACTTCGATATTTCTCACGTGAAGCATGTTGCTCATCTCATATTATGCTCGTTAACAAGTCAGTTCGCAGATAAATTAAATTGAAACATTTTTCAGTGTTGCGTCTGGCGTATTTTAAGTAAGTTACGCATATAAGAGCGGCCGTAGAGTTGTGGCGTAATTTAAGCTCTCTCACTAACGAGCAGGCACTCAAGTGAAGCCTCTCTCGCACAGCATTCCTCCAGACTAGATGATATTGTGAGATTTGTAAGCACATTGTTTACGTTGCGTGTAAAACACCGAGCTAAGCTGTACGCAGTTCCGCTGCCTCCGCCCCTCCCCTCTCCGCTTAGGCTTCCTATGTCGTATCGTATTATTGTTTTGGTTCATATGAGTAAATGCAACACGCTCGAGCGTGTTGTGTGTTCATATTTTTTTCTTCATATTTATCCTTAGGCAAGAGGATAAAAGATCCAGAAAATGAAATTTCTTACTTTCATGTATTTTCACAATGGTTTTGATAACGTTTGCGTACAACTTTATTGCGCGCAAAATGTATTATGCAGACATTAATTCTTTGTCGCCATCCACAATAAGATAGCGCATGTTATTTATAGCCACTTTAGCCATTGTTGTTACGTACATAAACGGCTTCTCAAATGCTTTTTATGAATGGATGCGGAGGTAGTGATATTAGCAAACAGCGGCGCGTCGGGAGCATGTCGGACGTCGGCGTCACTCCGCGCTCCTGGCTAATTACTGGGGGAGGCTCTCCACTCCCTCCCAACCACACATGGACGCACATAACTACCCCATTCTAAATAAACACTTATATCTAATTGTATGTCAACTGGCACTGCTTTAAACTTTAATAAACTTTCTCTGAAACGTCAAGACAATGTTTTATCATCACGCCGTCTTGCATTTTACGAGGTTCCAGACGAGCATGTCATCGTTAACAACTTGAGAGGTCGTAACGCCGACGCGAGTTTCCATTAGCACCTGACCGTCAAAGCAAGTGTGATTAATGTAATTTATCTGTTTGATGGCAGTAATTACACTTTAGAGACAAAAGTAGGTGGGAGAGGGAGTTGTTGCGGGCTGAACGCTGAACGGCCCGTAGCCCACGCGGCCCCAGCCAGCGCCTGTCGTTCTTACTCACCTTAATGACTTCACACCATATTTTTTCCTACACTCTATGTATTCCTCCTTGCTCTTCAACTTTCATTACTACTTGATGAATCCTCCTACAAATGTAACAAATGGGTTTATCGATAAAGTTCCAGTCGGCCTGAATGGCAATCATTGAATTTCAATTTGACGCTTTTGCTTTATTCCCAGCACACGACGCGATTAAATGCGAGAATGGTACTTTAATACCCAAAATAAGATTTCGATATCGATCAACCATTTATTTTCTGATGGTTTTAATTAAAACTAATTACGGGGGCTTATCGTTCCAATGGTTCGACGCGAGTCTTGGCCCGAAATGGTAGCTGGGGGAGAAATTGGCATTTTGCGATGTCTTCCCCCGTTCGTCCCCTCTGCACGCAGATAATTAACTGCAGATAGGTTCCCGACTACCCGCACAACCGTGGCACAAGGGTATGGGATCAAATTTTACCCACAAGTTTTAAAGAGCCTCGCCTCGGCTCGGGGCGGCTCAAGTGCACCGCGGGCGACTGATGGGGTTGAACAATTTGTTGGGGTGGCTAGGTAAACGACCGTGATTATATTGATTTTAAAATGACATCTCTTTAACCCTTCAGCTGGTGGCTTGAGTGATTCCTACTTTGTTTTGATTTAAGATATTTGGCATTAAAATTTAGATTACAATTGTTGGTATATAAGGAGTCCTTGTTATTTTTGTCAGAACTCAAAATATTTTATCCCAATTCTTTGTTTGGACAATCGAAAAGCCACCGCTCAACCGGTTCGGTGCATTTTGAAAGTTGCCCATTCATATTTAAATTCCATCAGTAAAATCTCTTTGATGTGGTACCCTATGATACTTATTTGCATGTTTATAGGGTTTGGGATAATGTGTTGTTTAAGCTCCGTGGTGTAGGTAGGAAAGAGTTGTCCATTGGCTTGTTGCAGCCACCCCTGTATTGTTTGTGGAGTTAACGCAATAGTGGTGCCAGACGTATAAATCACGCGGCTAATGCTGCAGCATCCGGCGCGTCTCCGCTTATTGTGGAGCCGTGGCGACATTTGCTTATGTTCGGCACTCCTGCCAGTCACCCTCGCCCGCCGTCGTCGCACGACAGGGAGGCGACAATTTATTAATTCGTAAAAATTACTTTCCTTTACGATTTTGTTTTGTTTACGCTTTTATTGGGAGGAGATAGATAATGCCAGTTCTGCAAATGTCTTCAGCTTTTTGATAAGATTCTTTCAGACATAAATTACATGCCCTGAGATAACAATAAATCCGTCGGTAATGTAATAGCGTTTGGAATCAATGTACCTAAGTATCAAAGGCTCACTAGTAACATAGGAAGAATTTATTGTAGACCCAGAACTGGTAAAGAGTTAATAATATTCTGAAATTGTGAAAAGAGATTTCTCTATTCTCTAATATACAACATACGAGTAATAAACCGATATAGGACCGATATATTTTTATGTTCTGAAAAAGCGGATAAATATAAAAGATAAGCAAACAACACCGCACAGAATCATATTACAAATGTTTATTGGACACCGCTCCCCTCGTTACAGTTCATATCAAAAGTTTAACAAATATCTTACGTAACTGCCGACATAAAGAGTAATTCGCAAACTTCTCAAATTGTAAGAATTGCGCATCCTTTTATAAATCTGGGGGGGCTCCGTCAGTATTTATGAGGCGTGGAACCCTCGATGGTATTATTATCACCATTCTCTTACTCGGTATTATGTTGCAACGCTTTTGTAAACCGTTTTATAGGCTCACCCAAAAAGATAATGAATATGTATGCTTGGCGTATTGACTGCAGATATTGCCTTTGTCATAATTATAAATTATTATATTTCTATAGAAATTATCTTCGCAACTTATATGTCAATATATGTTTCGTATGTTATAATTACAACTATTAATGGATAGGGGTCATATTGCGAATCCATGTGTCTATAACCATGAGTAAATATTTCGCAGACAAGGTCTGATACTTTAGAATAGGGTACATTTTTATGGGAAAGTCTGCGTATTCATGATTAGGTATAAAACTAATCATGTAAATAAATGAACTTTACAATTCACGTTAGCAACACCACATATTCAAATATCAGTCTAGATAGTTATGCTGATCTGCATAAAGTTTGTCCATGTACAAATGCGAACGAGTTGGTACTAGAGTTGTGTGGATGAACAAAAACTATAGTTTTTCATTGGCGCGTCGCCGTCCGTCTGGCCGCAGCCAAAAATCGATAGACCGGGACTGCAGCTCTCCAGACAATCTTACTCCACTGTCTTAGCTTGACTAATGTTTTTATTAGCCGTCGCATATACGACCACAAGTGTAGCTTGTACCGAACAATAAAAAGTTACGATACATTTTATCCTTGCAATACGAGAATTCATTTATGGAACTGAGAGCTTATGCTAATAAAGCATTTTGAAAGAAAAATTCGATTTTCTTGTCGAAATAACCAATAACGCTTGCATCAAATTCAAGTAATTTGAAATACTTTGCTGTATTATTGGAATAAAAAGTAACCCTTAAAAGTGCAATGTTAAATGTAAATACATATTAAGCTTTTCCTCAATGCTTAATAAATGATACGTTTGGTGCTATGAGTGATAATATATATTACTTTATAATTAAAACATTATGCTCTTCTCATTTTCATAAGTAAATAATTCGTGACTGCTTTTAATTCTATTTAAATTAAGCACGTACGTAATTATGTCGTCTCACTGCGTATCACCGACAAGCCGCAATGCAGTATTGTGGAGTTTCTCTATTTGGTGATTTCTAATGTTACAATAATTCGTGTAACACAATAATATATTTGTAAATATATTAATGGAAATTTTATTATTCATAGACAAATAAGTCTTGTAGAAATCCTTTTATAAATTTCATTGCACAACCCCAAATGATTTATAAGCGTTTCAAATACACATACTTGACTCGCTTTTACAATCGTTATAAAAAGAGCCTCCATACTGAACACACGATGGATATGTAATACATTGGATGGATGGATGGATGGATACCTTCGCAAGCTCATGTGCTACCAACACAAGAGAAAATATTTAGTTACGAAGGGATAAAGTAAAAATACGTGCGATAGTTATTTTTATTTCTGCTTCTGTTTTAGTAAAACTATGCTACTCAAACACAGCAATGCACCTTGCTCAGCAATTGCCCTTGCGAATATTTAGGTACTTATAACTTATTTATTAAGACAATTAATGTTGTGATTTTTAAAGACTTTATAAAAAGTTATAGATAGATAGATTCTAAAAATATTTGTTTTTAATTAAAGCAAAGTAAAAACCAACATTTCGCCAAAAGATGCTTAAATTAAATTTATATTAACTAAACCCGCTAGGCCTGAAACAGACAAGCGACGCCACGGCGACGTTAGCGTATCGGAAAAGGGGGACTTTTCAGACCCCTTGCTGCCGCTTCGCGGTATTGAACGTAAAAAAATGGTTTCCGTTGCACTAATTTGATAACCACTAATTACACCACAAGCCGTAAAATCCATAAATACTAATCTTTGCGCTCGTGCCGTAAATTAGCGCAGGGAGAGCGTTTATTTCGCTGAAATATTACTCGACCATTCGGAATTAAAATGAAAATGCGATGTACCACAAATTTTACATTCCCACGCCCCCTGAACTCCGTGTAATATGTATATTGTATAACCACGCGTCGTGAACACAGCTTCGATGAAATGCTCACACGTGATTTAGGGTGGAAATGTCACCCGGCCACAGATCGTACCTACGACCAAATTTTATTATAACGTGTAGCTACAACATCATAGCTCAGCGTGCCACATGACTCTTTTAATAAAACAACCAACTCTTATAAATTATACTTTCAAATACCTCTTTCTGCAAAATATATCTATGTATGTACAATAGACAGAAACAATGGAAAATGTTGTTATGATGAAAATATAATTAAGTATTTACAACTGTCATTTAAGGGTTGAGTCGGGTTTAATATCAGTCTACCTAAAGGTACCCACCCGTCAGCCTTTGGGATTGATAATAAGGTCGCAGGAGGCTGCTTGGCCGTTTTAATACCTTAACGAGGACGGCGTGGCCGCCTGACGGGCTGAGGCCGCTGACGAGACCTAATTGCTTAATTAACACCGCAATCCGACGACGCCGACAGTAATCTACCCTTACTTTGATACATCGACTGTGCGATAACTACCAAACAGTTTATTTAATTGAAAGTTCAAACATATTAGATTGGTGTTAGTTAAACGTTAACCAGTAAACGTCTTCAAAAGGTAGGTAACTTACGTCTGATCTGATCAACTCTCATGTATCATGTCGAACTTCGTGCCGACCAATAATACGGTAAAATGTTTGTAGTTGAGCCAGACAGAAACTTATAACTACTAAAATAAATATCAAAAATTGCCTTGGAAGGATCCGCGCAAAGCTATGTAAGTGGTTCAGTGAGTAAGCACAGTATATTAGTACGAGGGAACACATCGCTCCTATAAGTTGAAAACTTCAATATTGACTCACAAAATTGCTTTAAGTCGCTGCAGCCGATAATAGTAAAGGCTTATTTGGAAAGTCAACCTTATTGCATGCACGCACGAGAGGTATTGGCTCTAGGCCTTGTTTGTGAGAGGTGTTGTTACCGCTTCAGCGGTTATTGGCGTGTCCTCAAAGCTTCCTTCCGACACAACGAAGATGGTGAGGATTTTCCGCTAGAAGTCAACCCCCCAATAATGTTTAGACAACACCGTAACTACCGATTAATTTGTTTTATCAACCTAAGCCACAGTTAAGAAACAGATAGGTATAGCTTCCTTAATTAATTAAAAATAATCATTTTTTAGGTAATAATTACGGAAAGTTATTTATATGTATAAAACTGTAACTGTTAAATATAATTGTGTTGCTTAAGGAAAGTAAATTTGTTTTTTAAATTGTGTATCCTGCTAATTCCATGTATAACACTGCACCTCATGATAAACATAGATAGTGTATATTTTAATTACTGTACCTCTATAGTGTGTGTTTAATTATTGCAGATTATTGAGAAGCCATAATTATTTTAAGAACAGCTAAAAATTTTAAATATCTACACTTTTGATATTGCTTTTGTTAAGAAAGATATATTCATTGACATGCACATGTAAGTAATAATATCCATAATAAGTATACATTCAGAATTATTTATTTATAGCGTGCTTGTATTTGATACCAAAACCAACAGCATCAGGGAAAATACTCCAATTTTTATTTATAGAGCACAAAAATATATGTGATTCAATCACGTGTGATAAGTACATTGAGGTACTTAAGTGCTTTGGGATCGAATCGGCCTGAATAAGTTAGGCACAGACCGTCACGGACAAAGCTGTATCAATGTAACAAAGTTATTTTGTTTTCGAGTGTACTCGAGCCTACAAAATTAATGATATTGCGTTTGATGAAACGACTGATATGGGTTTACAACTTTGCCTATTTACATCGTTAGTATTGTAAGCACATACTTTATTGTATCCCAATTTCCTGTTTCACAGAATTCGATTAAAACTGTTCGCTCCCAGTTTCAGAATGCCAAATATCATAAACCTCCCTACTACCTAATATATTTTTAATTTATACTATGTAAAGTACATCAAACAAAACAAAATACAATAATAGTCTTGAACATGACTTCTTCGAGATGGTCAAGAAAAGGCATCACCGTTATTAAAAAAATTTTAGAAACAGCTTGCGTTTTCTATAGGGCTCGATAATGTTTTTTTTATAATAGTCAAAAACAATATTTGTACAAAAACTCTTCAAAGTACGCCATTGACGACACTTAAACACAGACGACAACCAGTTTTCATTCTAGTGAAAGCGATTTCCGGAAAATTGACAAACGAGCCGATCACTTGTATTTCGGTCACGTAACTCGACATTTTATTTTACGTTGCAGATTTATTTTACATAAAAAAACTAAAACGTGCGTTGTCCATGTGTCAGTGCTATTAAATACGACGTAGCTTGGTTTAACGGTACCAAACGGACCCAGATGATTTTGAAAGTGCCTAAAGGCAAATCAGGGGGCACGGCAG
>JAKRBP010000803.1:257598-269565 GCA_022398575.1 Heliothis subflexa | reverse complement strand
GAGAGATATCCTACAGGCACAGAGCAGTGGGTTTATTTACGAGAATTAAGTCAGCTGTAAATCACGATAACATCTTGCACGGCGTAATTACATTGGATTTAGTGAAGTAGCAGAACGCAGCTCGAATTCATTCACAGGAACTTTAATCCCAATTAAGAACGTGGTACAGAGTATTATTTCTGAGCCACTGAAGCGAATTTTTAGAGAAATGATAACTTATTAACTTTTGGATATACAGTCTTTTCGTATTATTTAAGAATCCTTAAGAATTATGTAGGTATCTCCCTAATATACCCTGAAAAAACCGTACCGGTTTTTGCAACATAAAATGAACGTGATCTAATTTAGATAACAGTTGGAAATGTGAATCGGTGGAAGGTTTATTGTTGAATCTAGGTAGCTTAAAATGACTATTGCTTAGTATCTCTAAACATACATATATGTAGCAAATATAGAAGCGTAGATAGAACTGCATACAGAAGCACTCTCGAAATTAAAATGAACAAGCCACAGGCCTAGATTGTCAACAGCGGCGGTTTGTCCTATTTTAGACTCAGCTATATTTTAGGCAAATGTATATTCGGGACAGTAGGCCTTTAGGTTCTGCAGATAAGGCTTGATGTTTAGTATGTAGTGCTTAAACTAACGACAGCTATATTCATTGAAGTGGAGTACATGTATAAGCTGTGTTGAATATTTTATGACGGTTCTGAAATTCAATTAAAACTGTAGTTTTTCGTGTTGGGAAACGTAAGCCTTTAAGACCCTTCTTTTCAAGAATTATATGTCAACGATGAAGTGAAAGATCATACAATGTTATTCTTGATATTGGTGTTATGTTAAGATATTTAAAATCTTTTACCGATTACATAAAAAAATAAATCCATTCCAAACCACATATGTAAAAAAATAAAAAATAGCGTTTTCAGAATTCATTTTAGTTTGATATCACAATTTTGACAGATCATATTTATTTCACAAGTCTGACGCATGATATTTTTTATCTAAAGGTAATAACATTTTCGGAGAAATTTCAAAGCCACTAGCAGGTGACTATAAGTTATTGTCGACGATAAATCAGGTCGGTCTGAGTTCACAGTTCGTACGTACATAGTTCGTTTTGCGGCTGACTCGAATACATAAAACGAGCACTCGTATAGAGGTATACTAACTCACTTCTGAAACTTCTGACAATTGAATAAAAATCGATTCGAGATTGAATTAAGATAACAAACCGATAAATATAAAACTTTTCTTTTATACGATGGCGGGGGACTTGATAGTCCATTGTGATGGGGTTTCACAGTTCAGTAAATGGTTCAATTTAAGTTAGAGCTGTAAATTAAAGTAAGTATTTTGATGAACATTTTAAGTTAAAAAAATAATATAAGTTTTTATAAAAGGTACATCTTAAAGCCAAAAATTGGAATAAAATGATTTGGCGTTTCAGAATTGACCTAAAAATTAATTGAGAGGTTCCCCAGTTGCAATTAAAAATAAACTACATAAATTATGGTACTTAGCACAGGCCCTCCTACCAACTGTGGGAATAATCAAAAAACATTCTCCAAAAAACACCGAACATTATAAAACCTTACATTTTCCCCGAGCATTTGAATACACAATTTTCCCGAGCTAAATTATTGACACACACATACTAATTGTATCTCATTTGCATAGAAATCGTTGGCACTTTAAACTCTAACGTTTTGGTCTCGGGAATAGCTGTAGCTTATAACTAAATCGTGCAAACAGTCAGCCTTGGAGATGGTATTAGGAATAAAGAAATTCCCTGGGCGAGACCGTGAAAAGGCCACTTTATTCTCCACATATAAAGTTGTGCTGAGATTGCTGTTATTATGTAAACGTGATAGTGGGAAGCCACTCGGTAAATATGAACATAATCCTTGAGCTCGTTGGACGAACAGTTGGGAACCCTATGGAATTTTTATTTGTGGTTTAATTTTCTTTGGTATGCGACGTTTTTAATTAAACTATAAATATAAAAGAATTTGAAATACCAAATTACGTGATAGACTTTAGTCTTACATAGCCATGTCTTATTTGGTCATTTTGTTTGATGCATAATGTAAGTGCATTATATATATTACATTTAAAATATTTATGGAACTTTTTCAATATATTTAGGACGGTTTTGATACGCCCCAAAACCCAAGTAAAAAGTTCTTTCAATTTACTGCCGGGAGCTGAATTTGAAAAGCCTCGTTTTTCAGAACTTTCACTGACTATCAATCTGGTAAAATTACCATACGCGTGTCTACACATAAGTACGTATATCATAATGAATGACAAAACAAGGTGTGTTGTTAACAGTTCAATATCAGAAAGTTAGAGCATGTAATACACTTAATTAATTACGCTGCTTTAAAACACAGCTCGTTAATGAAGCGATTCGAATTCGATCACAAACATTTTATTGCGTAGATGAAGACTGTAAAGGGGGCGTACCACGAATAATTAATTGACTTTATTATCAGCCATTGTTCCGCTTGCGATTTTCCGATAAAGCAATGATGTTTTGTGTTAAATTAATGGTCGATTTTGTGAATTCAAATTAAGGCCTCTCAAAGTCAAAGATTGTGAGTCATTGTTCAAACTACAGTCATAGCAAAACTCCAATATTAACTTTTGTGAATTTGAAGCACTATTATTTTTAAAGTTAAGGTTGTTATTGGTCTAGACTGCTATAACAAATGCAGAAACTTTACCGCCTTATTGATTAGTGTCATTGAATAAGCTTTGAGTGCTGCTAAATATTTAACGGGTTCAGGATTTACATATTTATGATGTTCAATTAGGTACATTGCACTTTATCTGTGACTATCGTTAGGGACTTAAAAATATGTAACAGCGCCATCTGTGAAGGGGCAGCGGTATTAGTACGATTGTGGGTCAACGTGAAAATGAGAGAGTTGCGCCATCTAGTGGCGGGTGTGAAAAATATAAGGCGTGAAACTCTAGTCTCACCAAACTCTGTAAGGAGTGGATGGCAAGTAAACTTAATTCAAAGGAAAGGCGACATCTATTCAGCTTTCCTTTCTGAAATTGAACTTGCGGGGCGAAGGACCACGAAAGCCAGAGGGCTTTTCCAGCTTCACTATGTGTAGCTATGTGGGTTACGTACGCAGCGTTCGCACGTAACTACTTTACTATGAATGAATCCTTAAGGCAGCATCAAATGTAACGACTGCTATGAATTCCGTTCGTATTGTGAATCGTATAAAATTTTTACAACTTTGCGTAGAACCGTAGAATACACCGTCATCAAATCAATTTTACGATCGTTTAAGGGTTGCTATGGTTATTTCCTATCAGTAAAGGGCTATTTAAAAAACAGGTCGAGGCTCGGCAAGGTCACTGCAGTAAAAACCCTTGGTTAAGCATGAATTGTGATAATACCGAATCAAGTTTAAGTTACCATTAAAATAGAAAACTCCAACTTAATATTTCAAAAAGATTCGACAGTATTTACAAATAGAGTTCAAATTAGTAAAAAGTTCTCCTCAGCAAAATCAAATGCAGTCCTAGAAACTAGCAACATAAACATTCATATTAATTCAAGGCGACTTTTAACAGACCTGCGCGGTAGTGACCCAGGCCGCGAATGCACCTCAATTAAAACTTTGATTAATAAAATTATAAGTAGTTATGTGAAACTTGCCCATGAACATTTCAATATAAAGGTTACGCGATTCGCGAGTAAACATTAAAATTCGCGGAACGTCATGAGATATATCTATGACTATTTGTTTGTTATTCCAAAGGGGTCATGCGACACATGTCCCTAATGCTAAGTATAAACAATAGAGGTTATTTTATCTGAAGTCCTAGTATTTACTATGCAAAAGCCGCCCAAGCCTGCAGCCGGCGGCGGGCGGAGGCGCGGGGCGCGTGCGACCGCCACGCCACGCGATCATTTTGCACCGAAAGGCGGGCGGTGTGCACGTCGAACAGAAACCGTCCGCCCGCGCCTCCCACGTACCGATTCCTCTACTACAACCTCGTTAGTCTAAGTGACGTAAAGGCTTCATATAGACGCGCACAGTGAATGAGTACGTACGTTATTGAGGACAACGTGGACTCGTTGCATTGGATTTGTAGTGAACTGAGTCGGACAAATAAAAGATAACCTTGCCAGCTGCATTTATTATTCAGTGGCTGCGCTAAACATATAGCCAGGATGGCGCCCTGTACAGGTAAGTTTTTCTATGGGGTTTGTTTGTTCTATCACATTTATCTATGTCTAATGAGGCTTTTGGTATAGATTTTTGAAGCACTCATGGAGGCGAGTATTAAAAATAAATTATTCATTTTGATGGTACCGTGGGCACGTTTTTTTGGGTTGGTACAGAAGGTTCAAAATTGTATGACAGAATCGACAATGAATTGCAATCACTAGCGGGTTGCATTTTCCGAGGTGCGCAACTCCTTGCTGCTATTTTTACAACCAGTATGCTATGATTCCACGTCTGTTTTTTTTGATTCTCAAGTGGATTGGAATATCGAAATGTAGCATAGAAATAAACGCTGATTGTATTATCACAGATCGGCTATATAGGTATCACAGGCGTATACCACCGGATAGCTATAAACAATCATTTTCTATTAATGATCCTGTATAAATATATCATAATCATATATCAATCGGTAGATATGTGTGCTTAATTTTGAGAGAATACTTAAGTATAGAAAATCTTTAAAAAATTCAAATGCCATATTCCTAACTATATCAATACAGTAGCCTCACAGTATTAAAGTACTAAAACGATTGGTAACACCGACTAGTGTGGAGAGGGTCGGTGGCGGTCGTAAGCGCTATTTACGGCGCGAACGGTTTATTTACCGCCGGTGACCGTATTGCCTGAACTTTACTTAATGCCATACCTCGACTGCCACGCACGGCATCAAATTGATTAGGCTCTGGTTTAATGGACGCTGAAGGTTCAGGCTTTAAGTGCTTGAGTGCTAGGTCTAATGATTGAGTACTCACTTATGATGTAAGTAAGGAAGATGAGTTATACGAAGTGTTAACAGATTAGAGTCAAAACTTTGCTTATAATATTTAGCTTATTAAATATTTTTTTTGGAAAATATCTTTGTGATTGAAAATCAAAAAGTATCTAAAAGATTACAAACGGTGCCCATAACAGAAGGTTATATATTTGTGTTTGTGCGTTTCATTTTATTATTAGCTATCGCAGCTTTGCTTATCTCTTTAGATAAGCATACGAATCGACGACTAATGAGTTATAATTCTTTAATAACATGCAAAGTGAGGCTTAAGAAAGGTAATAAACAGGTCAGATTGAACGTGAGCCACGCAGGCATTTTCTAATCTCATATGGCATCGGCCTGACGCGACGCGCCGACATTCTCCATCACAATCTCACATTTGACACTGCAGACGTTTTAATGGCCACATAAAAGCCATTATGTGCCACATTTATTTATATGTAAATGTGGTCCTAAGGAGTTCGCAAACACCCAAAACAAAGTATGCAGAACCCTAACTCCGGATGGCAGTAGTTGTGCCAACTCGATTAATGACATCGGAGCCAATGGAATCGAGAATCGTTATTTACATTACACCAGTTGACGGTTTTGTCGCCCGAATAAGTGTGTGTCGCCTGACTAGACCACATAAGGGCTTTCTGGCAGGCGCTGCTTACATATTGTAAGCGTGATTACTGATTATGAGAAGCATTGACGTCATATAACATTATTATTTTATGGTCGAGGGTCTGCACGTTTCTTTCTTAAAGCGATAAAGAACAGTATACCAACTTTGTTTTAATTAAGTAGCACATTTAAATAAAAATAAACCCAACTAAGTGCCAACGGAGTATGGCGATAAGGTTTCGTAGGGTTGTGTTACGTCTTGATGCTTCTGTATTGTTTTTACGTTCGCAGGTTATTTACTAGCGCGACCGTGTACTTAGTTACTATTTCTGTGATGATATTTCCTTTTGAAAAGCTTGTGTTGGAGCAGTTATGTTGTGACAACACTTAATTATGATGTAATAACTACGTCGGCTTTATTAGAATTGTCGAGTTAGTTTGAATTTTTGAATGAGTCATGGAAAATTCTTACAATTGTTTGACGAACGTTGGGTGTGGAATTAAAGTTTTTGCTTAGACCCACAAAACACTCAGTTGTACTTAAATATTAGCTAAGTAAAGTAACTACTTTAATACTTCATATAATAAATGGTAAAACATATTGAATTGTTTACAGCAAGAGTAGTTCATTCCTCATGAGAATATTATTTACTTTTTCGGAGACAAAAACATGTGTCCCGGATCCATTGCTCCCCAAAGTAATACCGAAGTAGACACTATTAAATATTTTATTAGCACAAAACGGCCAAAATGTCATGTTAGCTGTGTCAGGCTACATAAGAAAGTATGTCTAAGGTCGCGAAGTCAAACGCTGGCTAGTACAATGTCACATGAGTTATATTTACAATTACGTCGCTGCAGCGCTGGCTTATGACGGAAAATCGATTGCAGTACAAACTACAACAGAATTGGGTATCATTGTTGTATACGATACAATGGTAGCATAAGCTTGCTTGTTAATGGGTTTCGCAAAAATAAATTTTGCGTTTCAATTATTTTTAACGAACTTAAACCAGTTTATGTAAGCCTCCTGGGACTAGCCAGACGAGATTATTAACTTACTTTCTTACTTAACTCCCTGTTTTTTTTATTCAGCTAATAGTTTAGATAAAGGTAGGGTAATAAATAGTATGGAAGACCCGACCCACAAAACCTATAGATAAAATAAATCCACTATATAAGTGTTTGTCCTTGTCAATATATACCCTTACATACTATACATAAAAAGCCACTGAATAGAATCTAAAATGATAGGTTACTGTGTCAGGTTCGATTATATCAGTAGATATTGAGTTTGAGGACAAATAAATTGTTCAGGAATATTATATTAATGAAAACTCATTTCTCATTGCAAATAATACAAATGAATTTTTAACATTTCTTGAATATCATAATTGAAAGTTCAATGGCTACAGGATATTGACTTTTAAGAGCGAAAATTCAATTCCCAAAGGCATTAATCATTTACCGACATTTACGCACGCATAATACAGGTAGCATTCCGCCAATAATTTAATTAAATAAATAGATGAGGCCAATGATCACGCAAACATAATGATATGCTAATATGAAGTTTATTGTAATATTGTCCACCGGGTGTAACATGTATGTCGAGCAAATTAGCCTAATAACCACCATTATGTTCTGAAATAGTCGCATAGGCCTCAGCCTTACTATGTGCGGTCAGAACATTGATTTTTATTGAACTACGTTTAGTATTTGTGTGTGGTTGCCGCTTCTTTGCCCTACAAAGCTATAACGCTATATAAGTTTTTAACGTAGGTAGTAAATGTATGAGCGAGCTTGTGGCCGATATATTAATTTAAAACCGTTGAACCTTAAATTCCATAAATTAATCGAATCTGGAGGTAATATTGTGCTCAAGATGTAGTTACATATCTTGGTATATATCTTTATATTGCTCGACAACACATATATTCATACATACACACCTTTTACTCATTTTCACAATAAAAAAATAAAATACAAATATTAAAGGACGAAAATATTTCGTAGGCCACGTTGCTACGAAATTACTACGAAGGCCTACGCCTCCATTTCTCGTAGGCGTTGACCGTAGACGGTGTAGACTTATAATGACGGTATAGGTATTACTTTGGAACAAAGAAGGACATTATAGGGATTCTTTGGACGGGCTGTAATACGAGTAATACCAATAAGGTGAAATCCTTCTGGGTATTAAATATCTTAGAAAGATATACGCAAATATGTATAAAGTGATTAAATTTTCTAGGGAATAATATTTCACATACTATGTTAAACTCTGAACACTAATAATTCACATGAAGAATGTTTTATATAAGCCGCAGAAGCAATGATTCACAGAACGGGGTTAAATGTCTGAAGGAAACCTCATTGTAGCACAAATTGAATTTTGTTTCTGTAATACTGAATACCAACCTGTATTCCTGAGTAAATACCAAGAAAGGCAATTTCTTGGTATGAATTCTGGGTAGTAATTACGACCTTAACTAAAACGTGTAAAAACAAGTAAACTGTGTAATGTTTTCCGTAATATAATGGTAATGTTGCTTCGACTTGAAAATACATACTGTCATTTTATAAAGGCAATTTACTTGTTAATAGTGGCAAAAAGTGTGCAAAGTAATAATATTATTGTATCTAACTCGAATTAATGGTTTCTGCGTGTGAAGAGAAATACACTAATAAGAAAAACTCGATGCTAGAGAGAAAAAGTTTTACTATCGTTGGACTGAGCAGGAAAGACTTAGCTATTAGAGATCACACGTAAGAACAGAATAATGGTCTCCTTTTTTTTTATACTGTCTCCAAGCCTGTCTATTTGCTCCGTGCATTTATCACTTAAATAATAATAGATATAAAGTGTTCTTCGAGAATACGCCCGGCGTCTGGCAGACGGGTCCGAGCGTCTAGCCTGACGCCGTGGCGCGACATTGTCGGGCACGGCAAAATCCCTGCTATCCCATGTTTAGTGTTTATCTACAACAATTTATCAGTCTAGCCTGTTTCCTGGGATTTAATCAACAAACTTCTGCGGTAAAAACCTGACTGCTAAGAGTTGGGTTAGATAATTAATTTTAGTGACCTCTGTTTTGTATTTACTTTAAACATTTAATTTATTTATTTGGAGAAAAGTTTTTATTTATTGCTGGAATTTGCATCTCAATTTAGTCTTAACGATAAAGAAACTGAACTGAAGTAAGAGATAATTTTATGCATGGGAGATCTTCAAACGTCTACTTGTGCTGTCAGTGGAGTAACACAAGTGTAAGACAAACAAAAAGTCCCAAAGCTCGAAATAATTAGCTTTCATAAAAACCATGTCAGCTTATTGCTGTCCACTGCTGAAAGTAGGCTCCTCCCCCTAATTAGCTTTACTATGGTACTAATTAGGCTTATTCATTAAAAGTGGGCATTACTGTAGATAGCTTAGTTTACATTGCAGATATTTAATTTTAAAAGCTACAACTGATCTTGTTTCATTGTTTTAATGTTACCTATCTATAAAGAGATTGTCTACCAAATTAAGACTATATTAAAAGCGTCGTTTTTCCCCTTGTGTATCATTATCCTTTCTTGGCGCCTGCAACAGGCATCCGAGTGGACTTAGACACTGCTTGACTAACAAAGTTTGCATAAAGTTCCAACGAAGCTGTCACAACAGCAAAGTTACTTTCGGTGACTTTCGTGAACATGTGAGACAAGGATTCTGAAGATTTTAACAATACTTCGCTATTGTTAAAGGTTACAATATTTTTATAGATGACTAATTTTCTGAGATACATCTGGTGACTAATTTCATAGCAATATCTTCGGATGCCGAATTTTTGAAAAACTTTTTATAGGGTCTTATAAACATATTTTTTTAAATACTGCAATTCAAATACCTGACAGCTCATATATAGTGATATATTAAGATCACGAGTACGTGATCTTAAAAGAACGAATTAAGTAGTATCAAACAGACACCACAATTTGGAAGCTTTTATATTGAAGTACAGGTTAGGACCAACTGGCACATCAAATCATCATCAATTTACTTACTTAACATTTCTGTGCGTAGCATACGAACAGTTTATCCACGTAGGTGTATAACATGTTTCCAGGTCATAAAGCAATAACCGGGCCGTAAGTAAACATCATGGCTTGTTGGGCAAACTTTCTGTATTCAGCTCTCGTCACCGGGAATCAATCTGTTCTGACCTTTAACTTTTACTAGTCACTCTGAATAAGGATATTATATGGAAAATATATGCTTCGTGAGTGGAAATAGATATATCTAATTGAAGGTTATCCCCATTAAGAAATATTTATACATAAATTTATGTATTATGATACTGTCTCTTAATTTTTTTTTCTGCATTATATTTATCATGCTTTTTTCGTCGAATGTGTGCGTTGGGAGTATTTCTCGCTAGTTGTTAGGTGTCAAACAAATATTAACAATACATATCAACAATTTAAACCAACAGATACAATTATTTTAGTGTTAAACTATCTATGCTTATTTATAAACTGGTGACATTTCATAAACGCTCTATAAATACTATTGGTTCTCACACAGCCTACACATACACCCGAAAACGATACCGATCTTCTGGGTCAACAACGTTTATAAAAATCAAAAAGGTTGTGGAAGGTCGAAAAGGTTTTTGTATAATATCGAAAGGTAAACATTTATGGGTATCGTATTTTAAAAGTAAATTACTTCATATCGGCTGTTTTTGAGACTGCGCTTTGTACTAAGGTATGTTATACGGTTAATAAATCGAAGTTTATAGAAATATTCAAACAAATTGTAGCACTCTAGCTATAAAACGTTGTATTAGGTTCAAAGAGCAACTGGTCGCATGTAGTTTCAAATCTCATATAATACAATGACTGAAAACTGGAATTTCACATCAACAATTTGTTTGACTTATAAGTAAAAAAAATAAAATATTAAAAAACAATCATGCATAAGTCTTTCAAGGGAAATGGCTATAAGAATATGTAAACTTTGTTTCCTATCATGAAACAACATCGGATACAATAAAGATTCAACAACCTTTTTGGTATTAACATTTTTGTATTTTAAGCAGGGATTTTGTTTTGTAAAAGCTTTTACCTTGTTACCTTTGAACTACGCTTTCGTTTAAATATTGGTTCGCTTTGCTTCGAGTGTTTATAATATGACCGTTTCGTCGATGATATTATAAATGTGTAATAATTACGGACCTGTTATTGCGCATTCTTATAGACTACGGAACAAAATACTACGGTCATACGTCAAGCTACTTTTTCAGGAATATCAATTGTTACTTCACGTTTATATACAATTTTATTTTATAACTTTTAAGTAAAGAAAGCGATTTACCAAATATAAATAATGTCCTAACACATTATGATTACTCATCGCACTTCATACACGTGTTCTTTGAACCCTCCAATGAACAAATTGTATCGGACGTAGGTATGTTACTATGAGTACCTGCTACTTCGATAGCTATTGGATTGATCGAGCCAGACCGCACTGAACCGTAACGATTTGTGTACGCCTCATTAGATACTAAACCTGAAAACAAAAAACCACTCTAAACCTTTCCTTCTATGTTCGTTTTATTGGATTTATCAAGAATGGTTAGAGTAGAGCTGTAACCACTTACCTTTTTACAGCAAATACCTTAAGTGTTTTTGTTAGGGATGTCAGTAAAGGAAACTTTAGAATTTAACTTTAGGTATTGCGGAAAAATATTTATGTTTGCTTTCAAAATAATTAAAACAAAAACTAACATCAAAAGGTACTGTAATAAAAATAAATGTCTTTCGTTTAATGTCGCGGCGTTCCTATTAAAATAATAATTAATATTTATTTGGAAGGTTTTTTCATGAATAAGGCCTCATGGGTGTCGGGCCGCGATTGTGTCGTGCTGTACCGGAGCTATCCATCATGTCGTAGCCCATTAGCGCGTAGGGCGAAGGCTGAGGGCGCGCCGGGTCACGCCAACATAACCGGCTCTTACGAATTTTAATCCGTCCAAATAGCCCATCGAAATAAGTCCAATAGGAAAATTCCTCTAGGTACGTCAAACTTTCTTAAGGATAGTGTTTGTTTTGGTAGGGTTTCTGTTTTGTGTGTGTATATTCTACATTATTTAAATAGTATTGTAGTTATGTATATCTAATCTACGATACTATTTTTGTACAAATGTATTTGTATAATACTGTAATGTGTTTTTGTAACAGATGCGCCCACAAACCACTTTTAGCCAACCACAGAAATATTTACAACTGTAGGTGCGTACCTAATGTTTTTAAACTTTCGCGACTTGTACACATATTTAC
>JAKRBP010000799.1:189274-201200 GCA_022398575.1 Heliothis subflexa | reverse complement strand
CGCGAACGAAGTCGCTGGCAGAAGCTAGTGTTATATTAAAATACTCAGTACCTGCTTCGCTACATACTTATGGTTATTTTTTTAATACCTATGTGTGACATAACACTAATCGTTCTTTACTAGGACATTATTTAACTCCGGATGTCAACCAACTGTGTCCTAATGACCCTCAAATTATTTTTGCATGAGCAGCAAAAACTTGCAAAAATGTCAACGTTTTCGTAGGCATTTGCTACGCGCACTCGGCGTAGCGAATGTAGCAAATGTAGACTTAAAAATATTTGTATGCAAAAAATGTTAAGCATAAGCACAGCAACCGAACTGGCAGACCTTGACCACAAGTTTGATTCGGTTGTGATTTTGATAGTTTTTATAAACTACTGCCAATAATGGAAGGTACCAGATATACCTAGGTGTCTTTTCAAAGTATGTGCCTTCTGTAAGTAATCGCAAGTTGTCATACTTATATTTTTACCACTATTTATCTGGGAAGATAAAAGCAGATGCATAATCTAGGAAGTCTTGTCTTTTGTGTTATAATGAGCTGCTTCATTCAGTACTTGCATCACGTCACGCAACGCACTATAAATTATGAGATAAGTGATTAATTCGAGTAAGTGCGACAAATCAATATGGCTGACAATGTAGTCCGCAAAATAATGAGTGTTGTATGTAATTATGAGGAAATGGGAAGAGTGTTAAGCTTGAGCAGTCATCTGTGTGTTGTTGTCACAGTTTACGTCACCAACTTTCTTGCTGAAAAACGGTGTTCGCAATAAATCTTCGACACTATCGGATTTAACGTTTCGTGTTTTTCTATCGTAGCCGTACAGCAAGCTTGTTTACGTAATTTGTATCATTTTGTGGGAGGTACTTACCAACGTGCTTCATCATTATGTAGATCACAAAAGGTGATAGAGCGTATCATTCAATCTTCAATTTGAAACGTAGGTATTGTAGCGAATGAATGCCAAGCTAAATGCTGAATTATTTACGATATTGCTTGAAATGTCTGATGAAAAATTAGTTCACACCTTGCCATTTAGTAATGGTTATTATGATGGAACTGACGTCGATACCCTTCCTTCATCCGCGTGTGTTGATAACAAGAGATCGTAACGTAAATGACAAATTACCTAAGGCGCTAAATTGTTCTTTTGTGCTTTGTGTAAGGCAGTGAGATATTACGTAGTTAAAGATAATTATACACATAGTTGTGTGTTACTTAAGTGTACGTTGTAATTACCTTGATATTACGCTTTCACGTGAAGTAGTGTTCTCCGAGTTTGTCGACCCCCATAGACCTTCTAACTATAATAGTTATAAGATGTAATTTATGCGGTCAGCAGTGGACTTTGTTTTGTAGACGGATCAATCTAGCTATTGTTGTCCAATGCTTATTTGAATGTGTGAACTTAATTTGACTATAATTTTTCTTTCGTAGCTGGGTTACGGATGGACCCGCAACGGCAACCAGCGGTGTGTGCGGCACCGCGCGCCCGAGTCGACACTGTCGGTGAGCAGCGACATCAGGTTCACACGGCGCAAGCTCAGCCGGCCCTGTCGCGGCTGCTGCGCTGCCCTCGCCTCGCTGCTCGTGCTCTTACTACTGGCTGCAGTCGCCGTATACTTTGGACGTACGTACTTGTTAAATTTTACATTTAGGTGACCAAAAACTGCAAGCAACTAGCTCTCTACTATGTATACTTGAACATATTATCATGTGGGTACCAAACCAGCCATGTTTAAATTGACTTAAATGATCAACATTCTCCACGACCGGGAGCTTGGCAATCTAGGTTAAAATAAGTAAGTAAACTCAACTTTTTGCCAAGTTGGTTTCTAAAGGTGAGCTCGTAACTTTGCATAGCAATTAACTACAAAAACGTGGGGATTCTTACAAAGGTTATTTACCACGCAATGTAAACACCTGCTGCACATCTGCAGTTGTAATATTCAACATAACAGACATTAGCCATGGATGAATTTGAGCGAATGTTGCAATTTGTCGGAGATTCCAAGTAATTTAAGGTGTACACATTACAGCCATAAATGGTAACATTACTCAACGCCTGACCTAAAGGACTAGCGTTGCACAACCACTAGATGGAATAGCCTAAGTTGCACCTACCTACCAAGTTCTTGCCCATCTACCATTCACGCTTCATGCTGGATGGATAATAATTATGTTTAAAGTAATATTCATAAAACCAGCGGAAAGCAAGTTTCATAATATTCTTAAAGGAAACAAAAATATTCAAAAGACGGCAGTTATTACAATTCCACCGATATCAATCAGTAATCGATTCGCCGCAACAAGTAAGTTGCAGTGTCGTAATTTTATTTCACTTTCGGTAATAAGCAGCTGATTTAAATTCTTTTGTTAGTAAACAGTATCACAGTTCTAGTGGAGGCGTAAACCGAGCGACATTTGCCCGTCACCAGCAGAGCAAAAGGCCGGTGTGCCGTGTGGCCTTGCCGAGCCCGCCGCGGAGACAAGTGCACTCCTAATAATAGGCTCATGTTATTAACAGCACTATGCCTTATTAATGTAGCATTAACTTGAAGGCTTTTATCTGATATGCTTCTAATTATAGGTAGTAGAACCAACGCGTTTGCATAACAGAATCAATCAACAGACTTGAAAGTTTTTAGGAAATGTTAACTTTTATGTATCAGACACATCAACAAAAGATTGTGCATACTAGCCGAAGTCACGAAAATAAAAGTTGATCACCTCAATTAAATACTCAGAGTGATCGATATAGAAAAGAGATTGTACTTCCGCGAGTGCCGTGACTCGTGAGTGTTACGGCAAAATTTTAGTTGTATCGATTTCAATAGATATTATTGAATTTATATAATCATGTGTTTGTAGCATGATATCGTTATTTTTTCATGCTCGTTTCATGCAAATAGAATAGGCCACTAACTTCCTTGAGCTCTGTCACGCCATTACAGTCATTTGCATGTCGTTAACGACATCCGAAACTCGAAAGCAAGAGATGAGATCTGTTTCTTATGATATCGTAAATAGCGTTGTGGTTAGCTAACGAACTGAGAGAGAGAGTAAAGGGCAAAACCTTTTCTTAATGAATAAAGAATGTCAGTTGTTACTATCAATCATTGTTTACTTCCAAGCATTAGAAGATACTTACATAATAGCATTTAGCAAATCTAAACATAAGTTAGGGTAAAAATGAGTGGCAAATTAAATGTTATAGAGTAAATTGTATTCTTTTTCACAGACATGTACCTGTTCGGCGATCCCCTTAACCGTCAAACGTTCCGGGGCTCGTTCGTAGTGAGCTCGTGGGGAGACGAAGGCGGGGGCGAAAAGGTCAACGACCTTGAACCCCGTGCCAACCGGACCCGTGAAAATGAACTGCAGCAGGCGCTATACAACTTATATGTAAACTCTGAACTGAGATCCTGTTTTGTTGCTGCAGATATACTGGCTTTAGACAGGTAAAGTTACCTATATTTAAGGCATTCATAATTTTATTCCATGCCTGAATCATGAAAAGCATATACCTAGGTAATGATGTGTACCTACATAATATTTCGCCATAATATATCCTTTATTTAAACAACCAACACATGGTTATAGCTCTTACATTTTCTGGCTTGTGATCTCATCGTCTCGGGAAAACTCATCAAAGTCTTTTACCCGTTTTCCAAGAAACTAAGCTATTCCTACCCAACTATTTACCTGTACGAATAAGTAAACCTACTTAGTAGCTGTTGCTACTGCTTGTGGGAGTACGTTTTTGACCCTGCACGCAACTACAATATTTAATTATCAAAACCAGTTCGTGTTAATTTTAATCACGGTCAAAAACAAAATCGCATCTGGCAAAAATAATAACAACTCATTCATAAATGAGGTTAATCATTTCCAAGATTTTATACACATGTAGATTAATATATGTTAATGGGTGTTGACTAGTAATGTCTTTACCGATGGATGGAGAAAGTACACTTTCTCGAAATCTCTGAGGTCTGTGATCGAGCGTGCGCCTGCGCATGCCATGTTTTAGTAAAACGCTACAATTTCGTTGTGCCTTATGATAGCAATACGGTTAAGGTAATTTACCGAATAGAAAGATTATTGTGATATTGTTTCTAGTTTTAGATTGGTCAAGCAGCAGTTTTACCAGTTGATACTTTTGTGATTTTTTTGTATTTACTTTAGTAGTGGCATTGGCATATACTTACCTAAACAAAACTCGACCCAGGAATTTCATACGTGTAAGAATGTAGCGGACATAGTATTTATCTATTGACTGTCGTAGAAATCGAGACCATTTTTATACGAAACAACTTTTACTTTAGATGTAGTATAAAACGTCGACGATATAAATATCAAGCAGGATGCCATCAATATGACAATATAACATTGCTATGTATTTGATACAAGAAAGTTCGATAGGGCAGGATACGTGCTTTGTTTTAGAGCTCCGATAACACTTTCTATGCGACGCACGTTGTTACAATGTAGGTAATCCACAAAGAAGGTTGTGTTCCCAATGTTTTTATGTTCCGGCCCTTTCTTTTTGCGAACTGAATTCAAATAGGAAATTGTAATGCCACAATGCCAACCGTGAATCTTTCTACTGGTAATCCTGGTCACTCAACTGGAAGCGATGGACTATGATAACCCAGTTTACCTATTACCTACATTGGCTCATTTTATGCTCTCAATTATGAAAAGGATTTCAACACAACTTAAAAGAATCACATCCCTGAGAAGCTTAAGCTTTTGCAATAGTATTCAAAGTCATTCCTCATTCTCACTAAAATGTTAGTGCGGAAGCAGTTAAAACAGATTTGTTGTGCCAATAGCTGCCCCAAATCTTTTTAACTTTTATTATATCTTACGTGGCTTCCATTTCTGTTGGTCTTGTTAGTGCTTTTCTAGTATACATATAATTGTAATTTACGGACCGTAACTGTTACGCAATGAATATAAAGCGATAACCATTAACATAACTGCCGTTATCTAAAACTGAGAAGAGTGCATTAGTTAATGTATGCCATTCAAGTGTTGAATTAAACAAATTGGTAATAAAGCCAGCAAGATGGATAACAAAGAATGAATTATTTTGCTGAGTGAGGCATTCCTGAAACATAACAGCATCGTTAGATAAGTAGATCTTTATCCGTAAAGAGTTTTGGAAACTCGGAGAAACAAACCTTGAACTTTCGATTTTTTTAAAGGTAAAAGGAAGACTTCTTTAGAATATATACTTAAAAGAAATATTGCTGTCTAGGGCCTTGGTAGCTAAGTAGGTAAAAATTTTGCAAATGCTACTTTTGCCTATCATTTAGATCTACTTCTATAAGAAGGATTAAGTACCTAAGTAGTTAATGATTAAACTATATAAATTCCGGACTATCCAGATAATCAATGATTCTTCTGTGTTAAAACAACAGATAAACTTAACCGAAGGTCGGCGACCTCCCTGTGTTTCGCACCGATGATTTTGTGGCCATTACAAAACTAGGCTAGACTAGACTAAAACAAATGATAATTTGCAGCTCAGAAGAAGGTGTTCGCGTACATTTCGAGGTATCGTTCGAGCCGATCTTTACCGCGGTGAGCACAGCAGAGGTGACGTCTGTGCTTGCGCGCGAACTGGCCGCGCCTACGACCCACCTGAGCAAAATAACCACGCTGCCCGAGACGCTGCATATTGAGGTAAGCAGTCCAATTAGCACCTTATACCATCACACTTTTATCTTCACGCTCTTTTTACCTCGAATACATTTTTTCCAAACGGTTTATATAAGATGCTACGTCATATTCGGCAGAACTAAATAAATAAACAAATTACGAGGAATTAATAAGGGATATAGGCATAAGCCATATTTGTGCCAACTAATTCAAGGCTTGTGTTGAACTTATTAAGTAACAAATCCTAAATCCTTAATTCCTCATGGCGAGCTAGATTTCAACGCTAAATAGCAAGGTAATCAGCTAATTGTGTAACATCGTAGTCGTAGTCTTAACGGTTGGATGATTTTATTTGCTCAAATTCATATTCTCCTTTTTCTTTACTTCGCAAACACTTGAAGATTACTAAATTCTGTTTTGGAATATTAGGTAAGCATCTAAACAAAGCAATCAAACTCTTATTCGAATGCTAATTGCACCGTCAGGCAGTTTCATTCCTTTTAATATTTTTTTTAATTTGCCTATCATTGCGAACACAAATGTTAGCATACTTTATATTTAAATATTTTGTTCTTGAATTGCATTGCAGTGCAATCACCCCGAATTATCATAACTATCTGATCGTTGGTATTGTTTGCAAGAACAATGAACTTCAATATTATTTTGGTAAGATTGAAAGCGTTGATTAAGCGGTTGCATAACTACTTAACTGGAATTTGTTTTTGTTATACATCGTTACTCGTCAAATCCATAGAATTTGCTAACCGACTCTAAATGCATTCATAGAAATTTTTTTCAACTATGTTGGGGTCAGCCTTCGTTATGTGAAGGGCTCCCTGTATACACCGCCTACTTTATTATGATGCCGTAGAATCATAATAATATCGTAATAAACACTGGTACCTTCATAATTGAACATTCTCCAAGTTTACTAGGTATTGAAATGTCATGAAGGCACGGACTGACCTCGGTAAGACCGCTATCACATTTTAACCTCGTAGATCTGCAATTAATTATTTTGCAGCTACAGTTCATATAGAATCCTTAATTACTTAAATTGAATTTTCTTTACTATAGTGCTGTAATTCGACTACTGTCAAGGTGTTGAGAGCACAATCCTGCATTCTAATAATATAGTGATTTAATTCACGATGTTAGCTCATTTTACGTTGAGAGTAGCAAGAGCATACCAAGTCTAGACCGTAGCAATTGAATTATGGCAACAATTTCCACTCATATAGGCACGATAATCTGCGTTATCCACAGAAATATTAATAACAGGCGTTATCCATCCATATCTTTATCGCAATTTGTCGGTGCCTAACATTGTGGCATAGCGTTCTCACAAAATTATTCTGGAGTTTAGTTACCATAAGTACAAACGCCAACAGGTCAACCTAGGCTGATGTGCTGGTGTCTGTACATAGGATAAATCAGATCTTGTTTTTTTTTGTTTCCATTATCGATCTTAATCCAAGTTTTGCATGTTCCAGGAGAACTCAGTAATATCGTCGTTGGAACTGAAGGAGACAGAGACGACGCCCATAGAAGCTCCGACAACCGAAGCCGTGACTCCCGACACATTAGAAGAGGTCCGGGAGTGCTCGCCGGTGACGCTGTCCTTGTGTTCACACCTGCCTTACAACAGTACCACGTACCCTAACCTCGTGGGCCACACGTCTAAGGACGCGCTCATGCGAGACCTCGTCGCTTTCAGAGAACTTCTTGATGCTGAGTGTTCTCATCTTGCACAGGTTAACGACGCTTAGATATATAACAAGATTTTAATTATTACAAATGAGACACAAAAACTACCAAGCCTACGCTATACCCACCAGGCATTGTTGCTACGTGAATGAAATTCAGGTTCATTGTGTCAGCAGAGCATAACTTGAGACGAATTGCCGTATCTAACTGTAACATTTTGAGATCTAGGTACTATTTCATTACAAACATGGATAATTTAATTTAATGGTGGATGAAAATTTTAACTGTTTATTTTTGACATACTATAATGGTTCAAGACCAGAACGCGCGTGAACCTTGAGTGGCTGCGGCTCAGTGTACCAAAAGGTCGACCTCGACATGCAGCTCTACATTACAATAGAATATGTTACGTATCTTTACGTACGTTATCTAATTCAGGAAGGTAAGTAATACTTATGACGATATATTTTATTGTGTTTCAGGATTTTGTATGTCAAATGCTACAGCCCCGATGTTCAGATGAGCGCCTAGTGCGGCCTTGCCGTGCTTACTGCCGCGCGTTCCACGCTGGCTGTGGGGCGCGCCTGCCAGACCGACTCCGCCCGCATTTCGACTGTGCACGGTTCCCAGACTACTTCGGCAAAGGATCCTGCGCTCCTGAGCCAGGTACCTATGCTTCGTTCAATATGATAAGTTCCACCTAGACATTTCATCAATTCCACCACGAAACTTACTTCTTTGTTACCTATTTTTTTTACAGAATGTTCTAGGGGCCTTCAGCGGCTCGCATTATCGCGTCGAGAGTGCGATGGTATCCCTGACTGCGCAGGTGCAGAAGACGAGCGCAGTTGCTCGCATTGCTCGTCGGCGGGCGCCAGCGGTTTGCGATGTGCGTTGCAAACGCGTTGCCTACCCGCACATCTGCGCTGCGATGGAACGCCCGACTGCCCTGACGGAAGTGACGAAGCTGGATGCCGTAAGTACAAACAGTTTAGAATCTCGATATTAGGACAATCTATGGATATGTTGTTGAACCTTGTTTAAGTGGGCATTCGAAATGAGATACTTAGTACCTATTAAAGGTGTTTTTTTTTACTTCTTGCTGCAGTATGGATAGCTCGCTCCCTTTCATCCTGGAGGCGAGAAAACAGTGAATCAACCCTGGGTGCGGTCCGCAGCCGCAGCGGGTACGCGGTGTGGGCGGAGCGGGGCCGCGACGGCAAGATCTGCGCCGCACCGCACGAGCACGACAAGCGCGCGCTCACCAGCGTCGCCGCCTCGCTCTGCAAGGCGCTCACCTTCAAGTGAGCATTCCTGACTACTTTGCTTACCATTTAACTCCCAATCTTTAATTTTAACAATTGATTCAAATATCCTCAGGACTCCGGATTCATGTACGGGCCAATTTAACGAGAGTCTTTTGAAGTATATTTGTCAATCGCGGACTACTTACATAATTTATTAGTACATAAACGTTACTTTATTTTTTAACTGTTTTAAAATACCTGATATGTAAACCATAGTAAGTAGTTATGTACTTACTACTTGACTATAAACACAATTGTTCATTGTTTATAGACTCCTAGAGATCTTTACACAGTACCTACCTACCTATACCCTACCTGCTTAGGTAGGTACTTAGGTATTCTTTGCATTTATTCATTCCTACATAGATCGGTGGACCTTCGTAATATTCAGATGAAACTATTCAAAGTATCTATCTGTTAAATATTCACATACTATTCATTTCAGGGCTTCATTAAGCGCAGAAGTCGTACCAGATGCCGAAGAGGCAGAGCAAGACGAAGAACGGGACCCGAAGAAAGAAAAGCCACAGTATGTCGAAATAGTAGACCCCTTCGCTCCAGAAATATCATTCGTTACAAGTGAATGCCCTGAACGAAAAGTCATAAGAGTTGTTTGTGATAATTTGGGTAAGTGGACTCAGCTTTTTACTTAATTCCTGCGTTACCCAATGTCAAGACATGAGAAAGACATTAAGTAATGTATGGCTTGGTACCAAAACAGAATGTGGTGTAACGTCTGCTCGCGGCATTGGAGCGGCATCGGGCGTGGAGGGCCTGCCTCGCTCGGCGCGGCCGGGGGACTGGCCGTGGCACGCCTCGCTGCTGCGCACACACGTGCACGCCTGCGACGCCACGCTCATCCACCCCTCCTGGCTCGTCACTACCGCCTCCTGCTTCCAAGTAAGCCCAAACTTATAGTTTCAAAATATCATGCACCAATATCTCGTTAAGATTATAATGAGATAGGTACTCAATTAGTATCGTATATCAACAGGGACAGCCAAAAGCTGAATGGACTGCGAGGTTTGGTACTGTGCGAATACAAAGCACGACCCCATGGCAACAAGAAAGGCGAATAGTTGGCATGGTGCGTTCACCTATAGAAGGCAGTATGCTAGCTTTAGTGCGGCTGGAGGAACCAGTAGAAATGACGGATTTCGTAAGACCCATATGTTTGCCGGACAATGGTGCAGAACCAGCCAGTCGAAATATTTGCAACACTCTTGGCTGGACGAGAAACAAAGACCAACTGCAAAGGGTCCAAGTAGTCACTAGTCCCATGAGCACGTGCGAAAATGTCAGCATTGCCATTGTAAATGGAATCTGTGCTGAACCATTATATGACCAGGATGACTGTGATGTAAGTACACACAATGCTACACAAAAATAGCTTTTTGCACCTTGTTCCTCTGCTAATAATATTATAATTTTGTCAGGAGGAGGAGTATGCAGGCAGTTCAATGATGTGTTTCAATGAGAAGACAAAGCAATGGTCATTGGAAGGAGTCAGTGGATGGCGTATAGCTTGTACAAAAATTGGTTTAGGGCGCCCTCGCATTTATGATTCCATTACTTCTCATGTCGACTGGATACGACGAACAATATCGAATTCAGCAAGATGACCTGAAGGAGGTACAAAAATTAAACATTTGTAAAGACTGCAGTAATGTTTTGGTTGTATAGTTTCTTTCTTAAACAGATATATACATACAGATTAGAAACCTAAAAAGATATTGTCAGAAAACTGTTTTTATATATTTTTTTTTATACAAAGTTTAATATTGTTGGGGAAGGCATAAAATGTAATTAAGAAGCCTAGATTTATTTTTGCAGTCAGTATCTACATGTTGCACTTGTTTCTGCTGTGTAATTTCTAGTGTGATAAAGATTGCACTTCATATTAACAATACTCAATGCAAGATGATTTCATTTTTAGCTGTAATATTAATTGCTTGTAACAAAGTGTAAGTTGTTAGTAACTTTGTATTATAGTATTTTGTTTTTAAGGTGGAAATAAGTTGTTAATCTAATTTCTATGAAAATGATCTTTAAGTGCCTATTTTATTGTAGTTTTTATAAATTTTTAAGATAATTTATTGAATATAAAAGTTAATTACCTATTGTAAATATTATTTTAAGAGTGGAGCCAAAATTTTTAGCTAGATATAATAAAATTTATAAACATTTATATTATTTTTTATTTATGTACATGTGTTTGTTAAATGTTACCTTAGTAATTACTCACAAACCCCTGGGGTGTCTAGTAAAACCACACCAAAGTATAATTTATAAAAGTGTTAAATTACAGTAAAACCCATTCTTAATAACATCCATATAATAATGGGTCACCTATATATCGGTGTTAAGATTGAATATAATTGAATTGTATGTATTTACAATCTCAATAGAATCCTCTAAAATATTTTTTCCACTATGCATATAGTAGATCATGACTAAATCTACATTTCACAACCACCCCCATTCTATATGGGAGTGAAAAAACTAAGATGAGATGGTAAATGGTAGGGTGGTTACAATAAATGGCTCTTTTGGAGTAGATAAGTATTTAGGTCAGTTCATAAATAAATGAATACAAACTAGACGGAGAAAATATGAGAGGCAAATTATCAACTGCATAATAAAAATGAAATGTTGTTTTGTGGGGAACTATTTTATTTACTTACACATAATGTACAATGTAACTCCTAACTTTTACTTAATACACCTTCCTCCTGTAATTCTTTTCTAATTTTAACTTGAACATGATCTGGCAGGCTCCTCAGCTCCTTGTTAATGTAATCATTTAGATCTTGTAAAGGTTTGTAGTACTGATGTACAATCTGCGATCCTGCTAACATGGAGAGCATAGCCGCCGATGAAAAGGCAATGTACTGACCCCAAGTCACTCCGGCCGGCATCTTATGCTGCTGTGTATTTCTTTATCTTGTCTTCAACTAATTCGTGAGCTTGACGTCTCTTGAACGTGTTGTAAAAATTTACTTCTCCAACCTTCCAGTTAATCATAGAAAACTCTAGAGCAGCTCCAAGTACGAAAAACATTGGAAGAAATCTATACATCCCAAATATATTTTTGCCAGGCCATTTGTTTACCAACTTGTGCACCCAGCCTATTCTCATTGAATCAGATTTATAGTAAACTCAATTAAATCTTAAATTTGTATTATATAAGCAAGAATTAACCACAAAACCAAAAAAATCTATACAACGATATAAC
>JAKRBP010000798.1:69469-80030 GCA_022398575.1 Heliothis subflexa | reverse complement strand
TATTTAATTATTATATACATTTAAGTAGAACATAAACTTAAGTAACAAGTATTTAGTGGTAAGAAACAGTACGTATATCATGATGGGTTATGGCAAACTGATCGATATGCATGAGTTAATATTGATCATATCGCACAAAATTGGAATCATCCGTTCATAAATTAGAGCGGGGTTACGTTGATATGTACACTAGTCAGCGATGACAACACAATGAAAAGCCGCAACTGTTACTCTGTGTTTCAAAAGTAGTACAATAAGACTATAAGAGGAAAATCATTAATTCATTTACACTTTCAAATACGAATGCTTCAAAACCGTTTATGTTAATTTCTTTATTTTAAAACGTGACGTACAAATAATGCATTCATGTGGATGCGTAAATAATCCAGTAAATGCAGATACCATTATAATCCACTGGCCTGTAAAAGTAATGGCTACAATTTACATGCAATGGCTTCTATTACCATATAGCAGTAATTTTATATTTGTTAGCAAAGAAAAATGCATAGACGTCGAACGAATATGATGTGACCGTAACCCTGTGGAGGCGCGTCGATAACTGCAACCACTAGAGTGAAGGACGGTGGAAAGTGTTAATTTAGCACGGTCAAGGCAAGCGCTCAAGCTTCATCGAGATAAATACGTTAGAGCTTTTGTGGCGCCAAGAATTGTGGCGAAACCGCGCGGCCCCTCTCGCCTCGTAGCACCACAGCTGACAACTTCTACATTCTTTTATATTGTACCGGAGTATTTCGCTGGCGTTTTAATATTCTTCGCAATGTCACAAAGCTTTTTATTTTGTTTTAGTGGCTTTTAAAACGTTCTATTAATATGACTGTGATTGATATTCCTTTCCAAATTAGCAACACAATCAAGGTGCCTACGTCATTAGGTCCATCATTCTACTTAATGCAGACGTATTAGGCATACATTTGGATGTGAAGTCTTTACCAAGTGTACAACAATAGTGTCGTTTGCAATCCGCGCATGAGTTAAGGAAAGGTTGCAGTCGCGGTGGCGTCTGCTATTAGAAGGATGCTTAATGCAAACGGCCGGTATGCCGGTCACGTTGGCGCGGCCGTGCGGCGTACAATTTCATGAATGCCCGGCTGCCGCCTGACATTATTACTGCAATTAAGTGACCATTACAACCTCACGAAGACACTGTATTATAGTAAAACTGGCAGTTAAAAATATCAAAACATCTCTGAGAACATCGCTTTACACTCCGTAGCAGTTCTCAGCAGAGCGAGTGGCACGCCACAAGGGTACACGTAATGAAGGCAATATAAAGTCCGACAAGTAAAGGCTTACCATGCCACAACACTCATAAATTATTAAAATAAAAACATTTCGCCTTACGTGTTATTTCACACGAGGCCTTGAATTATTAGACGAAGTTGAAGAAAGCCGCAAAATTAAGATTGGCCTTCCTGTGAACCAAGCCGCGTTTTTATTTAACGCGCTGAAGTTTCTAGAGAGAAAGATATTCTATTGTAGGCGTCTTTAACGTAAAGGTTCTTTTATTCTGTGCGCTGGGGCTGCTCGGGGGAATATCTCGTTATAGTAAAATGATACGGGTGTGTGTTCGTGCGGGGCCAGACGTGTGAAGTCGCGGGAGTGAGCTCGGTGCACTCGGGCTGGCCTGCCGTCACAATGCTGCCTAAATTATATAAAGCATTCAGGGCGCGCTGCACAAACGGACACATACTTATTGTTATTCTATTCGTCCTTTGACTCTTGTGAAGCACACTCAAGCTCTGTTCTTTCAGTACCTATCCGAATTGCACACTATTTATAATCCTATGAAATAAAAGTGAAAAATATGCTAGGTAAACTATTACAACAATAATTCTGAAATTTTAAGTACCGCGTCGTAAAGTGCCATATCAAGGCTTTGTTTAATAGCGAAAATAATCGTAGCCGAACGAAGGCAACACTCGCGTTATTAAAACAGAGAAGTTTCTAAATTGGCGATTTAATATTTGGTTTGTTATAAAAGCTGAACTAGAAGTTGGTCATGTTAAATTAGAGACCGCGAAGTGATGAAATAATACAAAAGTCGAGGAAATAGCGGCGCGCTGCCCGAAACCGACGCCAGTGTTTGTTTGCTCTTGAATTTAAACGTTTTGCCGAACGAAATACCTTGCTTTTCCAGTATAACGTACCAAAACAGTGCAGTACAGAAATGAAATCAATGGATTAATTAATCCAACTTAATCTGCCAATTATAATAAATTAAGTCCGTTCTGGTTTTTTATGAAAACACCTAAAGATTGATTACTTTGATAAGCATAATATATGTCGTATTTCTTTTATGAGCGGATGGAAAATAAGCTGAAAAGTTCCATTTACATAAATTATGTTATTTACCGCAACAGTAGATAAAACCAGCAACTCACGCGGCAATATAATTAGTTAACAAGCATGCGGAACACCCGAATGAGACTACACATCAAATAAATTATCAAATTAACTAGATAGTTTGAACTTCACTAGTTAAATCTTACTTGATCAAATCAAATGATTGGCAAGATTTAAATAGCGTTTTAGGTGGAAACGTTCCAGATTCAAGAAGTGACATTTGGTTAGCCAAGAAACAAAGGAAAAAAGAGGGTCTTCCGCAGAGTGGTCAAAGCCAGCGATACAATAGTTGTCAGACGTACGGCCGCTCGGAAATGTAGAGGCTTTCACGGCGGCATAATAGAACGGGCGCGTGTGAAAACCAACACGGTGGTATAGATAAAAGGCAATTTTCTGTCTGTATGTGAGCGCTGGTGTCATGCCGGTTCGCCTAATTGAGGTGGAAAGTTATACGATCATGGTTCCGTAGCGTAACAGTCAGCAGTTTCTGAGTTCCCGGCACGTAGGCAAGTAAAGGGGTGACTGGGTGACCCGCCGCGGCTTGCGCGGACTACAAAGCGCGCCTGCAAAAACATAGATGAAAGAGCTCGCGGTAATGAGCGGCCTTGTATAATTGATGCTATAGAACTATACCGCCTTGTTCTCATACAAACTTGGCTGAATTATTAAACTTTTCCATTATTTTAAAGTTACAGCAATATTATTCGATATTTGCATAAATTATGTAAATTGTATGCATCGACATCTGCCAACTCGATCATTCTGAGCGTAGTCATGCCTACTATTGTAAGCGACAGACTTGTACATAATGCATTATCTATTCGATCAAACACGACGAGAAAACACAATAGAAGCTACATCGATGTAGAATAGTAGCTGTGAGCTTTTAAAACAATTATCACCTGTATTATTAAGCGCGTAACTACTTTAACACATGCAAAGTCGTAAGCATACAAATATACAGCACATTTGCATGCATAAATTAATTTTATTCATCACTATATTTAATACGGCAGTTAACCATTTCACAACAAACCAACTCGGACAGTGTACAAACTTTACACAGCGTAAACTCGTGAAACAACCGGAATATTAAGCGCGCGCTAAATTTAAATTGTCCGTGTGTGATAAGTTAATTATTTGAAACGAAGCGAGGGTGGAGCGTCGAATGTGCGGACCCGTGTGACACGCGACTTGTCATTCAACCTGAGCGGAGAAAGCCGCCGTCGCCGTCATATACTTACAATTAATCAGAAAATGCACTTTGCAACTAATTACGGCTAAGTGATGGCAGGGCTCCAACGCACGCCAATATGTTTACCATAAGGATATTAGGGAAATTATTACGTTACCTAGACGGTCTCTACCGCAAAAAATATTTATTTATCAAAACAAAGGGACGTTCCTTTATTTCAACGTCCAATACATAAGTCTATGTATAGAATGTTATCCGACATAAACTTTAGTTGTATGAATAGTTTTGCTTTGATTTCCCCAGAGCGTTCGAAGATTGCTAGAAATGTTATTTCTCTTGTTTGTGTTTAAGTCTTTTGTATGGACAAATTCGTACCATTCTAGCAACTACGTCTTTGTTTATTTGGCAACAAGTGTACGTCACAAACCAGTTATTTAATTTCGACTTTCTTATTATAAGAGAGTAAACGTTATCTAATCTAAACCCGTACAAAAGATTGATATATGTATTTACATTTTGTAACTGAATATTCAAGCGACTCTATTAACTACTGTAATTACTTTTCAGCTATGTGCTAGTGTGTTATTTTGTTTCGACGCGCGACGTACCGATGAATAACCACACTATAAAGTTATTAAAATTTTAATCAAAGCTCCAATATTCTTTTCATTGACGAAGTTGGTCAAAAAATATATTTCAACTCACAATAAAAAATCCGTCGGGATTATAGTGCACTGAAAATTACTTTAGTATGAAAATCACACTGCGGCCTGTTTTTTATCGGATCACTCGATAATCCTCTTTTGGAATTTGGACATTGGCAAATAAATTGAATCCTTTGCGGAATATTAAATAATAAAAAGTTTCGGGATATAAAAACGAATGTTCACACTCAATAAGATTAAAATGTACAAAGGGAATTCATTTACGCAGTGAGAGATATTTCAATCCTACAAAAAAATGGCATACAAAAACAATCATTTAAAAAACGAATAAAATTTAATCAGCACTACACATAAAATAGAAAACAAATACAATACATAGTGATATATTTCAATTAAACAAAAAAGCATACGAAAAATTAAAATATAAGAAATAATTAAAATACAAAAAACAAATATATTAAATTATAGTTACCACTATACAAAAAATACAAGACAACACTTGCACTGAATTAAGATTATAAAAATAAATAAATCATAAGTGACAAAGTGCATAGAGGACACTTAGGCGATCTCACCTTCGGAGATGTATCGCGACTGTTAGTACGGAGCCGAGAGGGTGCAGTGTCTATCTGCGATGAGACCCGGAATGCGTATGGCTGCAACACTGGACACTTGTAGCGCGGAGGACCAGGGAGGAGGCGCCAGGCCGAACTAGGGGGTGCGCGCGCAGCGTCATCCCGGCCTGCAGTCCCGCCTCCCAGTTCCTAGAACTCCTGTACCGTTTGCAGTCCCATGCAACATTCGGCTAACATTTAATTATTTTGTACTCAAAGGTACATTTCACGTATCATTGGCAAAATTTTCGAGAATTCGATAGAAATATATTCACCGAATTCTGATTTGGTATTGATATGCTATATTCCAGAGAAACCGCTCAAATGATGTAATCATCGAAATTTGTCAAAGGTTACCTGGAATATCTGGTACTGTTTAAAATTCTGTGTATATAATATTAATCTTATGTAATCGGTTTATGTTTGTAGTTTATGCACGAGTTGCAGTTTAGGACGATATACGCGCTCGCCCCCCTAACAAAAGCACGCAAATCCTGGTTTGCCGACAGACTATGCTTTTAGTTAAAGCTGTAGGTTAGAATTACACGCTTGGTTCCTACGTTGCCATCATTACCATTTACGTAATGCATTTGCTATAAATCCTCTCCAAATATACTTGTAAATCAAATAGGAAACCAAAATATGGACCCGAATACCCTTCCATCTCTAGTTGGAGTTTCACCGGACTTTAATATTATTAATTAATTAATGCAATTTCGACCAACGAAGTTTCTGGAACTTCAAAATGTACTTGCTTTTGTCGAACTCAGTTGAAGAAAACCGACCTCTAAACCTGGAATATACCTTACGGCTTAAAATAACTATATACAAAGTACTTCAGCGCTGAGAAAGTGAATTTCCATGGCACATAGTGCTCTCATGTCATTAATAAATATTATCATAACTCTGACTTTCTTACTTAAAGATATGCTCGAAGAAACAGATAAGTCTGCAAACGTGTAAAGTAATCGAATTCGCAAATTTATATTCAGAGCGTTTCCAAATTTAGTATGTAGATACAATAACGGGTAGAACGAAGGACAATGCCAACTCGCTGGCCGATCTTCACATACAAATGAATCCTGATAACCTGCCAATGTCATCACGAAACACAAAATACTTCAATTTGGCGAATGGTTACAAAAGTATAACAAGAATCACAGCACTTGAAGCAAAGGAGACAGAATTACAAAGGGATATTACTAAAATGCGCCGCTCATTGGGGAACAGAAGACAAATAAAGTCCTTAACGTTTGAAATGCCGCGTGAATCCGAGCTGACGATAGTTATGGGCTAACAAAAGAACTCCAATCACAGCTATAAAGCTTCGTCGTCGCTACCGGCCCGGTACGTTTCCCTATCTTGAAGACAACTGGCGCACACATCCGACATTCGTTGGAATGCAGATATTTTATAGGCAGTTATAACTATCGGTGGTAACTTATCTTTATACCTAGCTAATATTTTTTCTGAGCGAATATTCTCCTTACCTACATTTTACACAATTAATATATAACGATACCTGAAAATGAAATTGGATTAAAAACTTCATAACAAATAATTAACGATGCAGAAATTTCGAGTATACATTTTAACAGTGTTCCAAATGATATTCAATCAACTGTTTGCAATGCGATCATATTAGTTTAGTGGACCAAATAAAATCTACGAATTATTTTAACAAATTGAACATTGAAACTGTAAATTATATTCGTAATCGGCAAATGTTTTTAATTGTTGTTAGTCTACATAATATTTTTGTGAATGTTCGCTAAATCTGGCGCACTCATTTGCTACGAACCATTAACTCGAGATTAGGAAAGGATCTTGGTAATTGGCGCGTACGCATTTCTGCTTGAGAATAGTCGAGTAATAGCTAGCGTGGCCACCAAGGTTCGGTACAAACCTGCAGCCAGATCGGAATCTGTATTCGACCAGATCAGAACATCCATCTAATTAGTAAACTGCAAAGTTTCTGGAATGCAATCGCAGTTTGGTGGGACGCAATATTTATTTTTGAGCCATACATCTCTACGTTTGACATGATTCCACGTAGCAGTTCGTTATTCGGATTTTGTTCGGCCTCCCCAACAAGAGACATTCGTGGAAACCATTAATGGAACTTTGGAATACATGAAAATAGTTTGCTTTGTTGGCCCAGCTTCGACAGGCTTTCAATTTTTTTATCAATGTGAAATGATTTTTATTTACTACGCCGAATATTCAATATTCAGAATACCTTCATTCAATTAGTCGTAAAAATACATCACTATTTTGCAGTACATATTCGTGCAAATACAAAATTGTATTACAAGTTCAACGAAGCAATTTCAGTGTAGTGTGCTTTTAATTATTTCCTAAATGAACGCAACTACCGGCAAACTTAATTAATATTTTAAATGTAATAATGAATGCATATAATATTTCTACCAAAAGGAACACAACAGCTTTTACAAGTTATTCATTCTTCGTAAGCATATTATTGCAAGTCTAGCTAGAATGCGTTTATGATACAAGTTCTCGTTACAGTGTAATTAGTATTTCAGTTTAAAGCCATTTAAGCGATTAAAAAGATCTTTGTCAAAGGCGAGCGAGGTTTAGGTAAACGGCGAAGGGTGAATCGTTGGAACTGTTAAACTAAGTTTAGAGTGCGACAGAGATTGCGCCCCAAACGTCAAACATAAAATATCCGCGCTGTTCAAACTCCGAGTTCCGTGCGATGACGGCGGCCGACAGTTTGTCGTGATACAATGAATGTCGCGCTTATGTTTGTTTATACACTGACACATGCAGTGCACACAGTGCACAATTTTTTATATAATACTCATATATACTGTGCATTAACTTCAACTGATAAATATTTTTTTAACATAATGCACTTAATACTACGTAAGCCGAGCTAAAGTATCACCAAATCGACAGGTTTTTATTAAACGGTTTTATTTATTTAATCACATGAAACAAGTCAGATCTTTACTTTCTACTATCGGATGCGATCGAAAATGGTTATAATAAATTCGTCGAAGGCCCAAAATATTCGCGTTAAGTGCTACATCAAACACGTTAATATCAACATAAAATGGCGTAATGGCAGTCAGGCCACGAATAGTTCAGTCAACGACATTGCCCCCAGGTGAACTGGGAAAACACTATCTATATACAGAAATAACCGATCACTTTTATATTTAGTTTTGTGTCAATACTTCGGCACAATGTAGTAAGGAACACCGCGTCGTGTAAAACAACACGTGTCAGTTATTATAATTGCACAATACCTATAAAGTTAAAATGCTTTAGAAAATAATTACCTAATGACTATTCGCAAGGTATTAAATTGCGTCAAGGAAAAACCCGTGGATTGCGATTTCCCACGGATACATTTGTTACTAACGGTTAACGTGACTGAGAAAGTAAAATGTTAGGAAAGCTGACAGTTCGATACGGATCCCGATCGCGCTATAATAAATACATGACATAGGTATGTATGTAGGTAGGCATAGGTGGATCGTTAAATTGGGATAGGGTGAGGGTGCGACTGTTTTCACTTCATATTAGAGTAACGCCATGTTGATCAAAAAAACATATTCTATAACAAATTGTGCACTCTCTATGTTCGTAAAAGTATAGTAAATATACTATTTTTGCGTTTGTCGCATGCATGATCGTCATCTACTTCCAATTGAAATACTTCGTAATTCATCGTCAAAATATTCCAGAAAGACAGAAAATAGATAAAACTGAAAAAACCTGGACGGAAACTAAATAGATCTGAAAACGGAGATTGAATTTGAAATTGAACCAAAGTAAACCGCGGCCAACTGCATCCGAGCAAACTGATCTTTTTTGGTTATTTTAGCCTTTAGATGATTTTTCACCTATTTTCATTACAGGTATGAAATTCTAGTTGTAAGTAATATTCACGAAATATTTGTTCATATTCTAAAATTGAAATTTCATAAAATTAAATTCTACAAGTTATGAAAAATATTCATGTAAAGGAGACGAGGATATAACCATTCCCAAAATAGATTCAACAATATCCACCAAAGCGAATGACGTCACCGTTACAAGTGCCTATTATAAAATGAAAGATTCGGACGCAGTTCCGACTTCCCAGTCTTCAAATTAACAGACAGCTGTGCAGAATATCAAACTTATAAATATATGCCACTCATCATTATTTCAGGTGAGCTGGCAGCCAGAGTCTATTTCCATGTTATGTCGACCAAAATAAACGTTAAGTGCTATGTATTTGTTGAACTAGAGGTATGTAAGTCAAAATCGTAAAGCAGTCGCGAATGGCAACTCTTTTTATCGGCCAACGGAAGATTCTGGCTGGATAAATAACCGGCTATCTGTTGTTTTTCGTTCCAATTTTAAATCAACAATTCGTGTGCAAGTGTGCTTTCTCGTATACATGCATTGGATATAAGATGCTGCGATGTTTGCAGACAGTTTATATGCAGCTGATGTCCAATTTGAGATCAATGTGTTCGGGCAAACCAGAGGTAATCATCTACAGAATGACGGATTCTCCATCGGAACAGACAACCAACAAACCGCGCGGCGGATGTGAGACGATGAGCATTATGTAATCTAATTGCTATTGTCCTATCACGCCCTGTCATATCTAGATTGTGTTATCATGTAATTCACAATGGGTATCAGATTACTTGTCGACAATCAACGTGTCCGTCACATCACAGAGTTGTCACTTTGATTTTTTGTATGTAACAGCATAATGAAGGGAACAGTTGGCCACGATATACAAAGCGAACAATAAACAATATCAATGTCTTCCTCCCAATTGTTTACACCAAGAATAGCTTAGTAACGACTTCTCTGGGATAACTCACATGAAACTATCCACGTGTTATTCCTGAGGAAAACGATAATGAGCTCGAAGAAGCAATTAGAAAAATAAAACAATAATATGTTGATAAAACATCAGTGTTATTTTTCTTGGGAGGGACATTTTAATTGTTTTCCCGGCTAGCCGAGGGCATTGAGCCCTGCTACCGCCCCTGTTGCTATGGACAATTCAATATACTAAATAAAAAGAAAATAATGATACATGAACATAATATACGAACAACATAGTTCCCTAGCCAACAAGAGATAACAAGCGGGAAACTGCGCCCGCTGTGTACCTTTCCTCGAAGCCTTTTTGTACATTTTTATTGATACCCTTTTGAACTTCGAGGTAGCTTTGCCAAATCTCTTGAAGTCACGACGTACGAGTAAAGTTTCTAGTCCGCATATACTGCGTAGAGTTATGGTAAACTGCAGTATACAATGTAAGATGCTGAGGGAAAAGATTTCGAAATTTTATGGTACCGTCGCTTACATTTTCAGCACGTAAAATATGATTATTTTTTTGTGGCGAGTTAACAAAAACCTTTATTAACAAACCACCAATTAAACCAGCATACGAGATAGGCAACAGTTGCAGAAATCAATTAAATACTTAAAAAAATAACGAGCTTTATAGCAGTGGAAAATGAAACACATGGTGGATGTACACGAACAAATATTAATCCTGCCACGTTAAACTCTGTATTTTCATAAAATATTTATTTTTTTATAATAACAAGTGAGGCTTTAATGGAGCCCGGGCAAACATGAAAATATCAAGGTATGCACGTTGTGAACACACACAGATTCAAACTCCGTGTACAATACTCTTCTTATATCTTATATATAAAAATCAATTGCTGTTCGTT
>JAKRBP010000795.1:52512-63875 GCA_022398575.1 Heliothis subflexa | reverse complement strand
AGATTTTCAACCTTATCACAATAGCGGAAGGTTAATATATACGTTGACCTGCTGTTGTCTGTACCTAAGAAAGAGTCTAAAAATTATGCAAGTGCACGCATAGTCAATTTTTAATCTTAGAGCTTAAAAACTGCACCAAATGATTTAGTCGACATAAAGCCCATTCACACGCGCACTTTACTACCGCCAACAACAATGGATTAGTTCACACAACACGAGGTTTCTCTCGTCTGTACGTGTCTTAATGGTCAATTTACTGTCGTTCAGTACTCCGGGGTTTTATGTTCTCTGACCCACTTGTAGGCCTTAACTAAGCTTTGTTCTCTTTGTACATACAAATTACGTGACAAAATATTTTCACTGATTTGGATGACCCTTTGTGGTTTTGCTACTGTTTATATTGAATGACTGAGTTTTACTCTCCGTTTTAGGCTATCTAGTAGCCTAAAAAGAATCATACTCTATATTTTTTCGTGGTAAAGGTTGAATTGATTGAGATAAATTTTGGTTTAGATCTAGGCACCTTATCAGAACGGTGTTGTCATCTACGCAATCCACAATCTAATAATTTTATTTGCCATCGACTCGCTAAGAAGAAGATCGGAACGGTCACAGGGAGGAAAAATTTCGTTTAGAAAAAAGCTAGTAGGTCATATTTCGAGCAGATCTCATTATCATCAGTATAGTAATACTAGCTTTGACACTTTAGACATCAACGTAGTCATAGTTATTACTACTTAGCTATGTTTTAATAACGATTTTATAGTCGTCGATAGAAATGATAAACAATGAATTTGTAAAGAAACATAACGGTCTAGAGGTAATAACACTGTTCTCACTTTATAAGATTTAAGTACTTTAGAGTGAGTTTTAATTGCGACATAAACTGTTTTATTGACCCTCAATAGCCTTTCAAGCTTAATGTTTAAGTTATAGTTTATAATAATACATGTCATTACTCCTATTAATATCTTAGATTGTATAAACACTAACTATAAGTACTAGCTATTTCGTACGGGTTCAACCATCTCAAGATAACTTCCCTGATAAAATGGACTTCCTGAATGATATTACTGAAATATTTTTTTTCCTGAGATTCCTGAGGCACGTTCAAGCAAACAAACTTCAGCATTATAATATTAGTATAGATGAGCAAGTAACGAGTAAATATTGCAAATATTCCCACGTCGTGCTTGCAGTAGAATGTGCGATGCATTTTTATTGCAGCTAGCGTCATCTGAGATGTTATCTCCGCCGATATTATTCCGTTTAACTTTAGATAACAGACCCTTTTTCTTTTCCTTATAAGCTCCTGTTAAAAGTCGGTGAATTTTAATATTAATAAGTGCTTCTGTGAGAACAAGTACATTTGTAGTTCGAGCACCTAGCAAATGCCTTTGTGAGTCATTTGGTGTTGCTGGATTTTGTTATAGTTTTATTTGTTTTCATTTTTTACGATGAGATTGTCTGACTTTAAAATTTTAGGGTTAATCGTATGGAACATTTTTAAGCCTGCTCTTTCTTTGACAGAGAAGGAATGGTGGGAGTGTATGTGGTATTAATTTCTTATCATGAATCACTATTATAGACAAAATTGTTAGGCAGGCTTACAAATTAATAATTATTAAAGATATAACATCGTTTTTACGATCCCCTTTAATGGGCATGGGCTTGTCTTACGAACGTAGATGAAGTAGCATTTACAACATAAAATAGAAGCATATTTGCGTAAAACAGAGCGGTATGATGCCGTTAACGTGTACTTTATAGCCTGGACAGCAGACTGGGTGCTACATTCATAACCAGAACCTGATACACAGGAGCTACCCGTTATAATTAAAATTATACCTCATGGTTGTCTAATTATGATAATTTCTTATCTATCATCAGATTGATGAAACTTTATACCTATAATGGCACTTGTTACGACTTAATCTAAAAACATGGCACTACTTTATCCAAATGTGGACGGTTGCTTATCAACATTCATGAGATCGTTAAGTATTTTAGAGCCGTATATCTTCAGTTATCCCTCCAAACGTTCGTCTGGTGTCATTAGAACACGTTCCAACGTATCTGAGAACGTTGGTTTTTGCCCTTCATTAGAAACGGACCCGGCAGGTGATACCGCATCACACCTGACGCTGCCCATATCATTACCTCCCCCCTCATGTATGCCTACTGCCAGTTTATGTCATAACCCATTCTCATTCCCTTCCGCACGCAAACAGTAATTAGCCAATAGTTCTCACGTGTATCCAACAATAACACTGTAATCCTTTGTCGGAGATTCACTTTCTACACAATACTAAACATGGCTACCACGCGCATGTGATCACAATTCCGTAACAAAACACACCATGTCAACACTTCACCTCATCCAAAAAGTTCCAAATTCAAAACGAAAAATCACTGGCCAATGATAGTTCGCGCGAAAAACATTCGATTTTCAAACGCGATCGCTTCCCGCGAGTGCGTATGCGCAACTGAGTGACATAGAGCCAGCCAACCGTGGCGCACGATGCCTCCAAGAACGAGATAGGAAGCGAAATTTTACTAATATTAGACAGAGCTGGGTATATACGAAACCATCCCTTTAGCCGGCTAGTAATATCTCTTTTATTTATTATTTCATTAATTGAAACGGGTTGCATAGTAAAATATATCATGTTATTATTACGAGTGATATTAAAATACTTGACTGTTTTATCGTCAGCCTGATTGGGAAGTCACTCCGACACGACGGCGCTATACGCTGTTGAATTTATGAAGAAGAATATTATTAAAGCTGCAATCGTTAAACTTATTATATTCAATTTAATTTCTTTAATTAAATATGCTTCCGATAGTGCAGAATTAATTACGAATGAAGATTGTTTAGTTCGCATCATCAATCTTGGTTTAATACCGCTAGCTGAGGCTGATCAGAGAAGCTATTACATCATAATCACGAATCATCTGATTGTAACAAGCTTCCGACATTCCGAGGTTGTATATCTGTCTGTTCGTAGCGGCTGCTTGTGGGCACGATCACTGCAGCTATACCTACGTCAGTAATATTTGTTATTGCTTTTGATATTGGTAGAAGGTATTTGAAGGATTTGTTTTGTTGCCCGACATAAATATTCGACACTCAATTATTGCGACAGTGACTAAAAACAAAAGGGTTCTCGTTTGTAAATCATGAAATTTTACAAACCGAAGTATGAGTAACCTTTTATAGTGACCAAAATAATTCAATGCACTTGCAAAAAGTGCAGCACTATTAAATTAGCAGTCCGTGACTAAGCCAGCCGTTCCACTACCTCCGCTAGGATAGACCGTAGGAACCAATCAATCTAAACTGCCCGATAATTTCGAAACTCAGCGAATCTCGTATAAAGCGAGCTGAACCGCCTGGAACCCGTCCCGATGTGTGTCATCGGATAAACTGACTAATCTCGCCACTCCTAATTAATAAGGCCCGGTAATGAAGAGAAACGCTGGAAACCTCCGAGATATTATTTATGAGACAAGTCGCAGTTTATCTCACAATTTACCGACTTCGGCTTTATGAAGCTGCATTTGAATGCGACTACATTAATATGGTAATTTTGTATCGGACGTGTGAGCTTGTCTATATGTAGATACTATGCTAGTGATTGCCAGTTCGCTTGCCTTATTTAGTTTTACAAATGGGACCACTTCTTTCGGAAACCTGTAAGGGATTATTGGAGCTTACAACAGGTAATCAGAAAGTTGTGCTTAACTGTTCGGAATTATCTACTCAGCAACATCTACAATAAATAATGAATCATCCGTATTTTTTTCCGATATCACATCAGGTAAAACCGCTTTACTTTTTACTAATCTTGTTGCAACATTTATTATGTCAACACTCTCGATCAGATTACAGAGCAATAAATAAATAAAAAGAGCTGCAATAGTTTATAAAGTAGCGATAACATTATGACAGTCAGCTGTGCACAAGGAATTAGTTTCCCCGAGAGCACGTTACTTCATAAATAGCAAAGGTCTTCAACATCAAGCCTGGCTATTGAAAACAACAATGTTATACGCAACAACCACCTGCCAAACGGTTCATTCCGATCAATTTCACGCTCCACACGAAAATATACCTTAACAACTGGAACGAAGTATTCAATATAGCGTGGAGATAATTCGCGAGTTATGATGTTATTGATGTTTTCTTGAACTTCCTGGGTTATAAGCAAAAAAGAGCTTTGAATCTTTGTGTTAGGTCTGACATTTGCGAAATTTTAAATCGTAACGGAATGGAAGCGCGTGCGCCGGGCAGAGTTACTATTGTTGTAGCTTGATAGGATTATAGTTTCGAGAAAATTGACATGAGAATTGAAAAGCTGAAAACTTGTCTTGGAGTGAGTTCTTCAAGACATTTTATTCGAAATGTCAGTAAGAAATTACTTTTCTAGCCAGTTGTGGCTGCCATATTTAGCGATTACTGTCACGCAACTTTTAAAGACAAAGAGCCTTCAGACTTCGTAATAATTCAATTATTAATTTAAAATTCTTTCACACTTTAAAGGTAATAAAACAGGATGCAGATTTAATACTCCATACATTTGAAGAGAAAGTTCAAATCAACTTTACCGACATTAACCTCACAAAACATGAATTAAACTAGTTTCACAAAAGAAATGGATGGCACCAAACTATTAATTCATACGTCATGATACAAATTTATGCATCATCTATCAGTCTGGCGGTTTTTAAAATAAGAATAAGAGGAGCAGGCGACATGCGCACGAGTTGCGGCGATCACCCTGTGTAGTGATTACGCTGATTGCGGTAGCAAATGATACCGCCCGCGCTGAGCACAATTTCCTGGTCGGAATACCCATAGCTTCCTACAGGCACAGATCCTTGAGGTTTGGTCCATGTCTTGGTATTGTAGGAATTGCCTTATACGCTGTTGGAAATTATGTCGACATAACGACAGATTTTGATGGAAATGGTAAAGGTAAAATTAAATCGAGAGATGGTAGTAATAAAGAAGATGAAGAATTCAAAAGAAACTATCCTTAAGTATCGGAGTTAAAAACTCAGAAACAGCAATAGCCCTAAAAGTCTTTAAACTGGCACTTAAAATCTGCAGAGAATGAACTTGACAGCATATTGAATTTTTAGATACTCTGTTAGCTAGAAATTAGCATAAAAATGTAGGAATATTAAATTACCTGAAGTCCTGCTTCAGGAGTTAAAGTCCCCATAAACCCATAAAGCATGTTGTGCTATGCAGGACCCGTTACAGACAGACACGCAAACACGGTACATTGGCGCATTGTGTTCGCAACAATCGCTTGTAAACTGACGGCGGCACTTCTTAGCGGAGTTTCAAAGTGTTTGATGACAGATTGTCTTTGTAAAATGCGAAAGTTACAACACATCAGTATGTATTGAAGAATAGATAAATGCGGCTTTTCTTTGTGCCCATTTCTTCTAGATTTTGCTTGCATTTCTTCTAGATAGATTTTAAGAATAGTTATAGCTACAGGTACTTCAGTTTAATCATCGTTTCTTTCATAGTCAGTAAAGTACTAAAGGATAGACTTAGGTGGAGCTAAAAAAGTGTCCACTTCAATAACATTACCAATATCATCACCTGGTTATTCAACTTTAGTTTCTACAAATTGAATTCCAGAAAAATCTGCGCGGACATCAAGAATGACACGTTCGCCATAATCATCTACACGTTTATCTAAATCACTATTTTCAAATTCACCAACGTGTATCGATAATCCCAGAACTTGATGATGGCGCAAATTGTCACATGTTTTGAAAACTAGTCCGGGATGCCATCTCGCGTTGGGATCGCTAATAGGATTGACGTGATCAACTCAGGCGCATGTTTAGCAAAACACGTTGCACTTAGATTGCACTTGATGCGTCGCAATAGGAGAATGTAGATTAACATTGATGAGCTGGTGAGTAGCCTGCATATTAATTTTGCTGTTGGAGACTGGTTGGTTAGTGGTTATTTACTTTTTGAATGCAGAAAGTATTTTGAGCCAAATAAAGAAAAAATTGACACGTACCAGGTTTACTAATTACTTTGATAATTGAAATCAAATTCATCGTCAAATAATTCAATCTTTTTCAATACAAAGCGAGATAAAATTGTAATCACAGATATTTATTTGTGATTATGGTAGATTAAACCAAACAGTCACCTCACTAAGGTTGATAGTCTCATATATTGCCATATTTCATAGACAAGGCAAGCAATTAATAATTTGAAATCGTAGCACTTGTTGCTCAGCCGTTAACACCCAAACATGGCCACGCCCATTCCAAGTACGTTTCTTTATGCCCTAAGGCTGGGATGCAATTACCAGCTACTGCCACGGGAATTTGGTCCTTATTTCAAAAGAAACAAGGTAGTAATTATACGGGGGATGTGAGGTTCAGTGGTATTTTGGGCTCGGGTTCAGAAAAATGGTTTGTTGAAGCACAAGGTTTGTTGGTATCGTTGAATGAAATATTAAGATTGGGTGATTATCTGGTGAAAGATTCATCTAACCATTTAGTAGATTCTAGTTGTTATGTTTTTCAAAATAGGTACTTTAACTAGCGTACTATATTTAACTCTGGAGTTGCTTACCTACTAGAGATCGGAATTTGACATGGCTGATAGCAACATCTCTAGTGCTAGATCTAGATCCTCTTCGACACCTATTGAAGTTACAAAAACGTTTGAATCGTCTCCACGATCATAATAAGAATAAGTCATAATGAGAATTTTATCTTTGACAAGTGCACTTTAGCTACTTTCATTATGAGCCGATGCACTATCCTGCATATATCAGATATCGAAAAACCAAGTAATATAGTTACCTACTTAATGGTAATGTGCCAGTAATGAAGCTGTATAAACGAACAGGTTCTCAATACGAGTCCTGGAATTAGTACTTGTAATCCAATATTAATAATTAACATCAATTAAGATAATGATATCAATATAAGATACAAAGGACATGGGCTTTTAGCAAAAACACATAACGAGGCATCACATTGATATATCGTAGTAATTAAAGTACTTCGATTGTTTATCGTGCTGGGTATTTAAATATAAGACATATTGGCTACTGAATGGTAATCTTAACGTAACATAATTTTTTTGCTTGTTCAGGCACTGAAAAAGAGCTTTTTTGATTGGTGATTTATCTATACTAGTCATTTCCAATGAGAACTACTTTGTTTAACCTAATAAAAAGTAGACTATTGCCTTCCTCAATGACTATTTAACCCGGAAAAAGCTAAAATCGGACCAGTACCTAGTGCCTGAGATTAGCGCTCAAAAGAACTCTTTAACTTTATAATATTAGTATAGAGGAAAAGATTTATCAAAGGCCAGGGTTCAATCTTTTGAATCAAAAATCCGGATACAAAAACATGCAAATATACTGACGATACAAAAACTTTCGAATTAGTTTCGTATCAAAACCAAACAATAGGAGCATTACCAACATATTTCTCAAATACTATCATTTCTATGAATCATGGTGCCATAATCCACAGATATCAAACAAGTAATAATCTTCCCGTACGTGAAAATATTCGATCTCTCTGAATGATCCATTTGTGGTCAGGCAAACAGACAAATTGTCTCACATAGTCTTAATACCAGACATTTGATTTCAATACAAAGCTTGTAATTTGGATTCAATTTAAAAAACAAAAGAATGGCGTTTTGGGATAATTCGCCGTATTGGAGTTTGATTATAATCTGAAGAAGTGCTGAGTGAAAGGGTTCATTTTATTAATTTTGAAATATTTTACCTTAGGTAGGTACTGGTTACGTATATTGATGTAGTCATTTAAATCTAACTTTATTATAATATACAACGAGTAGATGACATGATTCTAAAATACTATGAATTATATCGATAAAGTGTTATAAATGTAATCAATCACTGAGAGTTTCAGTCACATATTAATACTTATATTAAAGAGATGATGGTTTGAATGCAAGTAGGTACGGCAAAAAATAAGTACTTGATCGATTTCCAAAATTCTATCACTTTTGTTTAGCTACACTAACCGCGAGGAACATAGGCTACATTTTGTCCGGGAACGGGAAGGAGTTTCACAAGTAAAAAATAAAGAAAACATTATATTTAAATTACCTGTGCCCATTGTTCTAAGTACCAACAAAATGGTACCGTACTGGCTAAACGGTACAAAATTCCTTCCATCAACGAATTAAATGTAATGACATGTTTTGGAGGAAATTCATAATATCTGTGAGCCTACTACCATCAAAATAGTAATCTCCGGACACCCGAAATCATTAAAATTACAAGTAATTTTACTAGTGGGATAACTTACACCAGAGCCTCTACTAGGGCTGCGGAAAATTAATAATTTCTGTAGAAAATGCTATGAATTGAAACAATAATAACTTTTTCTTCTTCCTGCCCTATTTCCAAGTTATTTAAGGTCGGGACAATATGTTTTCCGCTTCCATTTCTCTCATTAGGAAGTTGAAACTAAACTTTGGCCAAAACATCTTTATTTTTATAATATGCAGCGAATCAGAGAGAAAAACAAACACAATAAACACATACAAAGCTACAAAACGATTTTAAATTATGTCACTCTTCTAACAATTACAATTTTACATACTGTTAATGTAAATAACGAACCCTGATAATGTCAATGTCACCTGTCAAAAGATCCTTGTTCATCTGTCTTTGACATTCTATGACAACACAAATGACATCCCAAACATTGTCACGAGTTCTGTAAAAGGTGACAGCCCTGTAGAGGCCGACAAAATGACTGGTAATGACAGCTACAGCAAGATGTTTGACATCTATTAACGTTATGATAGGTCGCCACCCGCGCACCGCGGACCATGGCAACCATTGTGAGAGGTCACTGGAATGTACTGAATGTTTTGGGAATAGCATTCATTTAAAAGATACATGAATCTTTGCTAATACTATAAAGCTAAAGAGTTTATTTGCTTGAACGCGCAAATCACAGGAACTACTGTCCGATTTGAAAAATTCTTTCAAATCGGACGTGTGTTAGATAGCCCACACTCTGCCCACATATCGAGGAAGGCTATATGCTACTTTTTTTCGGATAATGGAAGTAGTTCCCCTAGGAAGCTGGTGAAACCGCTGGCGGGAGCTAGTATTTAAATAAAACTCTTGGTGTTTGGTGGTTTGAAAAGAAAAGGCTCTCCTATTCGACTTTAAAATTTTTAAATCCAATTTTATTGGCAGCATACTTTACGAGATATAAACTGGTTAGCCATATATAAGGTGGGATATTTTATACCAATCACAGTTATTCTATGAAAACAGACATTATGACACGGAATCGCATTGTTGAAACGAATTCATCGCTGTAAGACCAATGAGACCATTTCAAAGCCATACACAATAATGATCGCAACTCTGTAACCTGGCAACACATGCTTTAGGCCATAAAAGCAAGAACATACCGCTTGAAGTACAAAATAACCTATTACACCCACGTTATATTTAATTAAATACCGCTACATCTATGGCCACACACTACTCAAAAGTTACAACAATAAGCTATTAATATTGTACAATACAAACTTGTCCTAAAACTGAAATTAATTCAAGAGTATTGTGACCGAACAGAACCGGGATATGGGTATAACTAGATGTAGGTTAAAGCTTCTGGCTTGTAGATAAAGATAACCTATTTGTGTAACGGATAACTGATTTTCTATGGAGTTCCTATGTTGGTTTTTTTCTATGGTACCAACTTTTTGGAACCATGCAACTAGTGGGACGATGTGATGGTTTTCTGGACAAACTTCAGGCTCACTGTAAAATTCCTTTCTTTGACCATGAAGTTATGATTTGTCAATCAAAGATTGAGTTACTAGGTACTTACGATAGGTAATGTAAAAACTAGGCAGCGATTATTACCTGAAACAAAAATAATGTTTACGTTAAAATCATATTGTAAATACAAGAGTATAATCAGGGGTCGTATTAATAAGGTGGGATTTTAACAACTTCACTAAAACCTTTGATTGAGACTTTATTAAGTACTTGTATAAATATTAGCTATCTTCATGCCAGTAATATAGAGACAAGACATTATCAAGACCTGCAAACATTAATAACTGCAACATAAGTGCAGGTTATAAACACAACTGCCATAGTCCTAGGTACCTCTTAAAATACCAATAAAATTCCTCCTAGAACAAACTCATAACTGGAACTGTAAACCTAAGCTTGTCTTAAAACATAACCAATTATTAACTTGCAAGATTTCATCCCACCAACAAACTCGATAAAAATCCTAATTAAAAACTGCATCCGAACTATTATGTAGTTGCATTCCACAAAATCCGGTTTTTAACAAAATGACTAGAAACGAAAAAAATGTATGTAGCTCGAACATCCACTGTCCAGTATAGGTACATTACTGATTATAACGCATCAAAGTTATACAAAGATTAATAAAAGCAGCAATGTAACGTGTATTTGTAGATAGGTTTGAACTGGTATAATATAAAAACTAGTTAGTGCAAATTTGCTGGCTGTGTTGAAGTGTCAGTGTTAATTTATAAGCTGCAGCGTAAATGGTGCGGAGATTAATATTGTCCATTGTGGGAGGCGATGTATCTCGCCGATGATAATACTATAGATACGCCAGGGCACGATAATGTACGCGTAGAGGTTTTAATAAGCCTTATTAATTCATTGGTGATTAAGAATTATTGTGAGGATTCCATTGCTAAGGTGTTTATTGCTAAGAATAATGTTATTAATGTAAGTGGAGAGAATGAAGACGCTTTAGATAAAGAAATAATAATGGTGATTAATGCGTCAAAAGAAACATTTTATAAGTATGAAAAAAGTATTGAAGCAATATTGTTTTTAAATAATGTGGAGAGTGCCTAGACGTACGCAGATGAGTATATCTTTCACATATTCATATTTCCTCAAGTAATAAACTTAAAAAATATGAAGAATATGTTTTTTTCCCAATCATGTCTTGCAAACGTAAGATTTCAATTTATCATGCGTACACACCACCAGGCCACTTTTTCCCCACACGCCAGAAGGCGCGATGTCCCATCCCATATCCATAGATCTCACTCAATGTTTTTCCATCTCGTGCATACTTTGACACAGTCCCATCTACAAGTCAATCAGTCACTTTTATTATTATTCATACATATATAGCTTACTATTCGCGTCAGCACTCAATGATTTATAGACCATTTTGTGCCGTTTTTCTTATTGTCTTGTAAAATGGGCAGGTTTTTTATATGTCTGTGGTAGGTCTATTAACATTAATTTAATTAATAGGTCTGATATGCAACATCTGTGATTTAAATGTGA